>APFE031746316.1:0-29111 GCA_000404065.3 Pinus taeda | reverse complement strand
ATAGAATCACGAGTCTGTATCTGCAGACGACTATCTAATCTATGTACATGTAATGAAATTTATAAAGCTGAGCATGGGAATGCCTCCCTTAGCTAGATCATGAAAAATTATATTATGATGATGTATTGTATTGTAACTTATGCAGGTCACCTTCCAGTTCGAAACTTTGGATCCTCATGATAAAGAATTTCACCCAACATGAATATTTACGACCTCATGCTCTAGGGTGAAACTGTTATAGACATATTTGGCAACACCAACCCCAACTTATATGTCGATGTATTATGGCTCATCAACCCCTAAAAGAGTTTTTTCATACCCTAAAGGAGAATAGTCATCTGAATACATCATTCCCCAAAAGCTCCATCTGAGAAACCATCTAGAAACTGCCTAAATTGAACCATATTGACTGCTCCACTAGCAAAGTGTGATGCATACTAAATGGGACACTACCAGGGTGCGATGCATATTGTTTAGGCCTTCTATAGGGTGTGATGGGTGAGGATGGACAAATGTCCAGGACATTTGTCAGTTGATTGCACATGGGATCTTCTAGAAACTTCTCCTATGCCACTTGCCTCTTTGAATTTGCCCAAGGATGAATAAGGGATCTAAGAAAATCTCCAATCTCTTCACTTATGGAACCCATTGTATCAAGTGGAATGACACTAATCAAACGCCATGGATGACTCACACCCTTGCAAACATCTATAAATGGATCCCTCATCCAAGAGATCTAGAGGCTGGAATATTGTGAATTGCAAGTTAATGTTGATCATTTGTAATTGAGAAAAAGAGTATTGTATTCTTGTTGGTATGATATTGCTATTTCATGAGGTGAAGAAGGATTGAAGCTGGGAGGATGATGCTGGATCAGACAACTAGGTTGTAATTCTCCTTTCTATTAATAAATCTCTTCAAGTTTTCTTCCATATGATTGTGCAATTGTGAATGTTATCATTTGTGAATGCTATCATTTGTTCATTATATATCTAATTCTGTAATGTTTATGTTGTAATAGATCACGATGCTCTGATGGTTTTTTGTTGTTGTACTTGTGCAGGTACTCTCCAAGCGTGTTAAGTATGGGGAGGAGTTGTAGGATCTGTCAAAGGAGAGAGATATCAAGCAAGGGATTAAGAAAAAGTTCCAGGTTGGTTCCATTATCTTTCTCTTATCTGTTACACATAGAAAAAATCATTGAATTTCTTTAAACTGTTGTTTCTAGGGTAGCTGCCAAACCTGGAGGGCTAGCATTCTTTAGGAATACTAGTTTTCCTAGAAACATGGACCCAGATAAAATTACTATCATAAAGAGGGTCCCTACTCAGAAGCAGAGGGATGTCAGAAGTTTCTTGGGCTTAGCTGGATACTATAGGAGATTCATAAAGGACTTCAACAAAGTAACATCACCTTTATTTGTACTATTGGCCAAGGACTCTAAATTTTTATGGTCAGAAAGTCACCAAGAGGCCCTAAAAACCCAAAAGGACAAGTTGACTACTGCACCTATACTCTGAGTCCCAAATTGGGCTCTTGCTTTCTAGATCCATGCTGATGCCTATGAAAAAGCTATAGGAGCAGCTCTAGGCTAGATAGATGACAAGTTACCTTATGCCATTTACTTCATCGAAAAAAAATATGTCCAAGGCTGAATTGAACTATAATGTGACTGAAAAAGACCTCCTAGTCGTTGTCCATTCCTTGAATAAATTTAGACATTACATCACTCGTTACCAGATCTTTGTATATATTAACCATGCTGCTATTAAATATTTTATGAACAAGCATGATGTGAATGGCAGAATGATTAGATGGTTTCTTTTGTTACAACCGTTTGATCTAACTATCATTGATAAGATTGGTAGAGAAAATGTAGTAGCATATTTTTAGTATAGACTTGATTTGCCTACAGATGAGGAAGGAATGGTTTATGATTAACTACTAGATGAGAATTTATTTTCTATTTCAATTCACTCTCCATGGTTTTCTGACATAGCCAACTACTTATTGGCTGCACAGTTCCGTCCAAATATGTCCTCTAAGGAAAAGAGCATAATTATAAGAAACAGTGCCCCATTCACTTGGATTGAGGGCAATCTCTTCAAGCTAGGCCTATATCAAATTCTGAGAACATATGTTAGGGAAGAGGAAGTTTTTGACATCCTTCTGGCCTGTCATGTTTTGGGTTGTGTTATATTCTTTCCATGACTAGCCCCAATAAGTGGGCGGACCTACCTATGGTTTTGAGCATGGATTTCGCACATGGTTTTGGGTGTGATGGTTTTTGGTCCATGGTATTTTGTAGATCTGGTCAAGGGAACTACGATTATGTTCTAATCCAGGGTTAATGGATTGGGGTTTATGGATGCTTCAGCATGTATATATATGTATCGTAACATTGAAAGAAATATAATGAAAAATCAATCTGGCAATCCCAATTTTGGGATCTAGAGGAAAATATCTATGTATATTTGTTTATGTTTTATGCTCTCACCATTGTTTATTTTGTGTTTTTAAAATTCATATGCAGGTAATTTTTGTATGCGGTTAAAACCTACATCATGATGGGCCTTGTGGAGGTCACTTTGCAGTAAAGAGGATAGCCTTCAAGGTACTACAAGCTGGCTACTACTGACCCACTCTCCACCAAGATGCAAGAAGATATACCATTCGATATGACCAGCACCAAAGAATGGGGAAACCTAATCCCAGGGATGAAATTCCTTTGCAACCTCAAGTGACTCTTGAGCCATTTGACAAGTGGGGCATGGATTTCATTGGGCCCATTGATCCACCATCACGGAAGAAAAAGTACATAATTGTGTGCACTGATTACTTATCAAAGTGGGCTAAAACCAAGGCTGTCAAGGTAGCAATAGAAGATAAAGTGGTTGAGTTCTTAAGGGAGAATGTGTTTTACAAGTTTGGGTACCCTAAAGAGCTATTCACTTATCAGGGCACTCAATTCACCTCACACATGATTAATAATCTGTTGAGTCAGGATAAGATCAAGCATAGGAGGTCAACTTCTTACCATCCTCAGGCCAATGGACAAGTAGAGGTTACCAATAGAGCATTGGAAAGCATTCTCACAAAGGTTGTGAGCAGAAGCAAGAAATATTGGACTGATAGACTAGTGGAGTCCACTTGGGTCGATAATACAACTTGGAAGACAACCACTGCCTTCACTTCTTATGATTTGGTCTATGGGAAGAAGGCTCTTCTCTCCATTGAGTTTGAGTACAACACTTTGAGAATGGTAACATAGTTGGATTTGGATGTTACAAGGGCACAACAAGAGAGGCTACTCCAGCTTAATGGTTTAGATGAATTCAGGATGTAAGCCCTCCTACACACAGAGGTGAATCAAGTACAAAGAAAGGTTTGGCATGACAAAAACATAAAAGATAAAGTTTTTCAAGAAGTGATTTGGCTTTGTTATATGACTCTAGGTTCAAGGACTTCAAAGGAAAATTGATGACCAGGTGGATGGGCCCATATCTGATAGAGAAGTGCCATGACAATGGGGTTGTGCAAGTAAGGACAATTGATGAAGTTATCCACTTTTTGGTCAATGGATATAGATTAAAGCTATAAAAGACCTTTGTCAAGGGAAGAATTCACTAGTACCATCAGTAAGGAAGTGAATGTGCTCGGAAGTGTCTCAACTTCCAACTCATCAAATTCTTGAAGATTGTTTTATTTTTGAAAAAGAATGGAAAAAAGAAAAAAAAACAATAAGGGGATTAGGTGAAAACCTCTATGAGGCACCTGAGACTAGCTTTTGGGGTTGAGAACCTCCTTGAGGCAGCCCAAGAATGAAAAAAAAAGGAGAAAACATAAAAATATCCCTAGGTGAAAACCTCCATTGAGGCACCTAGGGTAGGAAGACAAGTTGAAGACCTCCTCTAAGGCAAACTATGTGCCTTTCAAAAAAAAAAAAAACCCATGGTAGGGACCTCAAACCTGCCCACTAATGAAATTCTATGATTTTTTTTGCAGGTTTTTAAAGGAAAAAAAGGACACCAAGTTTAGAGGACAACAATCCAATAAACACCCCATTCTTCCTTCATTCACCTGATATCTCCCATGCCTACCATGTATCCATCATCCGTCCTCATTTCCAAGCCTCAAAAACCAATTTGTAAGCAATTTTATGACTTCTACTGGATTTTTTGTAGTTACTACAGGAGTTTCTAGTAGTACTATAGGATGTTCTGAAACTCTATAGGAATGGAATTCTAGTTGAGAAATGATGATTGAAGCCTATTATGGGTTGAAAGAGGGGACCATACACCTCACCACATCCCACCCAACATGAACTCGTGACCATGCCACCCTCTATGCCCATCAAAAACCACTCAAAATATATATATATATATATATATATTTATATATATATATATATATATATTATCTATATAGAAAATTCCAAGGGCCATACCATCATTGGCCTCACTTACCTACCACTCCATCTCCCCCATTTCCACCCCTTCCACTCCTACCTCATTACCTATTCCTCCTCCAGCAAAAAAAAAACAAAGAAAGATGATGAAAAAGGTAGCTATAGGTTTCCTATAGTAACTAGAGGAAACCATGTAGCAGCCTGTGCTCTCACAACAACAACTCTCCTTGCACTCTCCTCCAGCACCAAGGCAATGTTGGTATAGGGTGTCAGGGTCAGTTTTGGGGTTAGTTTAACCCAATTTTGTAAAAGTAATGTAAAGAATGTAAAGTCTCCATGAAATGTGGATGTGGAGCCTGCAACTAGATAAGAGTCAAAGGGGTTTTAGCCCCTTGTTTGGGTAAGTGTTAGGTCAGTTTTGAGACTCAGCCATGGGCCGTGGGCCATGGTATTGTATTGGAAATGCTATATATTTGAGTCATAGTGAGTCTAGAAGAGGTAATTAGAGGAAGTAGAGACATAACTAAGTCAAGATAGAGATTGTTTTGGGCAAGTGCTAACGCGGTAAGGCTTTGCTTCTTGTACTATGGTGTGTGATAACTTGGGCTAGCCCCATGGTTATATAGTGGGAAAATGGAATAATTTGTGGACACTATAGCTCCATTTTCATTCCATCACTTTCTCTGCACTTTCCACACAGCTTACATTTCCAGGCGAAAGGGGAAGGCTCCTGCAGCTGAGTGCACAGGAGGCCTTAGTAAGTCCACAACTAAGTGTGTAGACCCTCGCAGTAGAGTGTAAGGTGGAAAAGTCTGCAAATTGAATGTTGGAATTGAATAAAGACTGATTTTGAAGAACTAACTTGCCTTCGAGTATTATTGTTAATTTTGTTTATGTTTTGTTTTATCCCTCATTGATATGTTTTCTATGAAATAATATATACTTGCTACGTGAACCTACTGAATCTATAGTAATTATGCATGAACTAAGTGATTATCTATTTCACAAAGATGAATGTTGAATCTGTTATGATTTCTGACAAACTAGATAGATCTACGTGAAGGAAGATCTAGGGTTATTAATTAATGCATGAAAGTGGATACACAACTCCATTTGGGTCTGTAAAGTCTGATTGCAGACCTTCACAAAGGTCTAGAAGCCATTTCCTTAGAGCTACAGTGGCAGGTCATAGAAGGATATCGATCTGCATGAAGGTAGATCTAGGAAAAAAAGGCTTGAAGACCATTTATCACATTGTTTGGATGCAGAAACCTGCTTCTAGCATCCCCCAATAGTGCTTCGGCTGAGACTACAGCTTGCACTATGTAGGTTGTTTTTGAAGGGGCCAGCAGTTAGGGTTTTGTTGGTTGGCGTGAACAACTCTGAACCTGGGTCAGGCCCCCTTAAGACAACAAATGGTTCTATTGCCAAGACCAGGATCTATCACAAATATGTGTGGTAAGTAGTTCCCTACAAAGAAATAGATTGACAAGTGGATTGATTGAAACGTGCATGTGTTCGTAGCTCAAGAGAATAAGAGCCTTAAATTATCCAAGGAATAGTGGTTGCATATATTTTTGTACACAGACAAGACTGGCGCATTCTTCTGTTTCTTCTGTGAGGAACTAAACGAGTGGCTATCTAAGTTGGCCAATAGTCAAGGAACATGGAGGCTTGATGGCCCTATAGTGTGGACTCGTGAACTAGTGCGATGTATAGAGGCATCAGAAAGCAATCTCGTGTAGGTTGTGGATCACTAGATTGATCACACCTTGGGAAATTTTGTGACTTATTTCATGATCCAAAGAAATATCAGTTATAGAAATGTATAACAAAGGCTCTTTAAAGGACCGTGAGGTAAGTATTTGAAATCATTAAAAATTGGGATTAAAATGTTTTTATGTTAAAAGATGGTTATGTATTTACTTGAAGTTTGGGGCTATGCGAAGCGGGAGATTATTTAGAAGAAATAGAGGATCAAGCCCAGAATATAGTCTGCTCATTAAAACCTCTTTAAGCGATGACGAAGGGATGGTGTTGACTACATCGCAAAGTGAAGTTTAATGAATTACACAAGGTATCCCAAGGATACCTCATTCATCCACTTCACCTCCAACTCCACCTCTGCCTCATACATCTTCACCCTCTCCACCTCCACTTCCACCATTCAACATGGCAAACGCGATGAAGATGCCAATTTTTAAAGGGGTAGGGAGTGAAGATCCAAAACAATTTTGGCTTGTTGTGGGAGCTGTATGGACAACACAACAAATTACAGATGATAACATCAAGAAAGCGCAGCTGGTTATAGCCTTACAAGATCATGCATTAACATGCTACATCAAGTCTTGCACTGATTTCCCTAGCACGACGTTGGAAAAGACCCAAAATATTTGAATAAGGAGTTCAGTAAGCCTAAGTCTGAGGCACAATCAGTAATTGAGTTCAAGGAAGACACCATGGGATTTCGATCAAAGGTTGAAATGCGTTATTAGGTAGGCCAATATGATAATCATGGATTCCCAACATTGCAACTGGTATATAGCGCCACCCTTGCCAAACCTGAGGGTGCCTTTGTCACAACAAAAGATAGCAACACAAGCTGAAGCTTTGGAAATTGTGATGAGGTTGTATGCTTCGCCCATAAAGGATACAAACCTTGGAGTGCAACAGATTCATTCATAGCTAGAAAGCCTACATTTGGAATTTAAAAGCCTGAAGAAAGGAAAGGAGGCCCAACCGGAGGTGTGCGCCGAGGTCTGGTGTTTGAAGTGTAAGAACCATGGCCATGATAAGGACAATTTCCTGGTCTATAAGAACTATATTATTGCGGGAGGGTCTGTTCCCCTGAAACCAGAGAATAATGTTGGGCCGAGTATAGGGAGGGCTTGTTCCCATGAAACCAGGGAATAACATTGGGTTGAGTATTGGGAGATGCGCTGTGGTGCGCTATCTATTAGGTTATAGGACAACATGCAAATGATAACTTCCATTTACTAAGAAGTTTGTACAGACCCATCAACAATTGTTTTTCAATTTCTATAAATTTGTGGGACATGATGAACGCCATTGTAGAAGTGAGTTGATGATGGAAATAATCCCTACCTATCGAATGCAGGTAGAAAAATAGCCTTAGGATCAGGGTGCAGGAACAATGCATAGAGTATTCCAAGGCTGAGGACAAGGAAGAGGTAGTGGACCAGGTCGAGGGCATGGGAAAGTCATCTGTTATAATTGTGGCGAAGCAGGGCACTTCGTGTGAGATTGTACAAGCCCCACACATCCCTTGTGTTAGTATTGTCGACAGTTTGACCAAGTCATAGAGGAATGTACGGTCCTTATGGAAAATATGTAAGAAAATAAGGTGCATCCCCAGCAACCTATGCAAAACATTTGGATGATGAGGGATGAGCCCCGTGAACAAGATCACAACGTAAATATAGAGATCAAAAGTGGTATGGTGACTAGTGCAGATAAAGGTAAGCCACTTGAGGATGATGGATGGGTGCGCAAGGCTACTGAGAAGGAAGTAGATTTTGATCTTAGTCACACTAAAGAGACCTTCATGGAAGAAAAGAAGAACTTCACTAAGGCATCTACCTCAGGAAGTTAAGAGAAGTTGAAAGAGACTAGTGCGACGCAAGAGGTAGATCCTTCAGTACTAGCTACTTTTTGGAAGACATGTATGAAGTTACTGCGTGATCAAAAAGAGGTAGAAGGGTTGCAAGGGTTAATAGACAAGTGCACTAATAAAGAAAAGAGTCATACAAAACAATGCATAGTGAGAAAGATTTATAAGCATAAGAAGCGAACAGAGCACGAGATGAGGCTGACCATAGAGATAGGTGAATATGAAATGGACCAGGTAATCTTGGATCTAAGGTCTGATGCGAACATCCTACCTAAGTAGGCATGAGAAAGGATGGGGAGACATGCGCTGCAATGGTCTCCTATTCAGCTACGAGTGGAAAATCAACAGAAGATTATTCTGATGGGGTGCTTATATGGTGTAACGATGGACATTGAGGGCGGAAGCACACTAGTTGACTTTGAGGTCATTGAAATAGTGGACGATAGTAATCCATACCCCATGCTGCAAGAATTGACTGGGCTACTGATATGAATGGGGAAATCAACTTGAAGAAGTGGAATATGACATCTGAAAATAAGTCGCTCAGGGTTGTAGTGCCACTAGATCCTGCAAAAGGAGTGCGTTATATTGAACCTGTTTACGACTATGTAGAAAGTGATGATGATTTTGATGAGAAATATAAGATAACAATGTAACATGAATATTGGATCAATCCCATAGTCAATGGATGAATTTCTTGTGATAGGGATAGCTCCTGCACCTCAGATTTGAATGAAGAGCTTGAACACTGGCAGAATTGGTCACATGAAGTATCTACGCTTCGTTGCAATATGATGACCAAATCACTGAGGTGTGTCTCGACTGAGGTAAGGAATCTTTGGCATTATGACAGTTTGAATGATGTAGAGATGTTTCTAGATGAATTTGAAAGGGAAGTACCAGAAGAACATTGCTTCTAGGCACTGAAATTGGCATTGCGCGCTACACCTGCTCATTGGTGGGGTGCGCATAAGGAAAACTTTGTGAGATGGAAGGAATACCGAAGGATGATGAATTTTAGGATTGGATACGCTAATACTCGGATGACAGAAAAATATGGTGGGAAGGATGATCCATGTGATCATTTCGCACGATGGACTATGGCCTGGGGGACAGAACCACAACCAGAATGGGTGTACATTTTTTGTCAGACCTTAGATACAATCCCAATGAATTGGTATTTGGAGATGGAGCTTTTCCATGGGACATACAAATGGGACATTTTAAGGAAACGTTTTCTACTAACTTTCAGCTTTGAGGATGTGTTTGAGAGCATTGATGAAGCACTCCAAGAGATAAAAGCTATTATATTCAGAATGTCGAAGGAACCCGTAGAATGGGCTCAACCAGATTGGAGTACACAACTGCACCAGATGCTGGAGTGTTACAATGTGATGGTTGACTAAGAAGAAGAAGAAGATCCATGGAATATCACCATTCCAGAGACAAAAGGACAACTCAAAGTTGAAGGACCGAATTTGGCAAATCCGAATATATCAAAACCTTTGAAAACTCGAGAAATCAACATTGGGTTTGAACCAGAACCTAAGTTCGCGAAGATAGGTGAATATTGGGACGAAGACACAATTTATAAGGTAGCTAAGCAATTGCACAAGTAGTAGGATTTATTCCCAAAGAATTTTTCGAAATTAAAGGGATCATCAAAGATTTAGGTGTTATGAAGATTATGTTGAAGCTAGATGTGAAGCCGATCAAGCAGAGGCTCAATCGTTTGAATCCAAAATATAAAGAGAATGCATGTCAAGAACTAGATAAGATGCTAGATGCTAGTATTATTGAGCCAGTAGAGGAATTAGATTAGATAATCCCAATGGTGGTCTAAGAGAAGAAAAAGAAAGGAGAAATTGGTATATGCATATATTTGAGAAAGTTGAATGATGTGTGCATGCATGATCCATTCCCAACATTGTTTACTAATGAAGTATTAGATAATGTTGGAGGACAAGAGGCTTATTCATTCACTGGTGGATTTTTGGGATATCATCAAATAAATATCGTGCCAGAAAATCAAAGCAAGACAACCTTCGCGACAGAGTGGGTTTACTTTAAATATACAGTAATTCCATTCGGATTGAAGAACAAGCCTGCAATCATTTACCGAGTTGTGATCACGACATTCAAAGAGTTTATTCATAAATTTATGGAGGTGTATTTTGATGATTGGACTATGTTTGGGTTGGTCAATCGCCATGTTGTGAGTCTACGCCTTATGCTGGATACATGTCAAAGGTATTAGATCGCATTGAACTTGAAGAAGTGCATATTTTGTGTGCCCTTTAGAACTTCCCTCGGCCATGTTTTATATAAGCAGGGATTGATGGTGGACCCTACGAAGATCACTATAATTGTGAATTTGGAAGATCCTAGGAATGTGAAACAACTGCGTGAAACATTAGGGCACACTGGGTATTACAGGAAGTTTACCAAGGAATATGCTTAGATAACTACACCGATGGAGAAATTATTAAAGAAAGAGACGATGTTTTGCTGGGATGAAGACTGTCAGCACAGTTTGGATGTCTTGAAGTAAAAGATGGTGACAACGCCTATTTTGGTGTTTCCGGATTGGAAGAGAGAGTTCCATGTGCATGTAGATGCCTCTTGCATTATGCTTGGGGTGGTATTAGCACAGGCAGGTGAAGGAGAGATTGATCATCTGATATCCTTTGTGAGTAGAAATTTCTCCAAAGCTGATAATGATTACTCCACTACAAAGTGCGAAGGGCTGACAATGATCTACGCGCTATAGAAGTTTAGGCATTATTTGTTTGGTGGACACTTCAAAATGTATACAGATCACTCTGCATTGAAGTACCTGGTCAATAAGCCTGTGTTGGGGGGGAAGATATGATGATGGTTACTTTTGTTTCAGGAATGTGACTTTGAAGTGATTGTGAAGCGTGGAAGGTTGAATGCAGGACTAGACCATGTGTTTAGGATTGAAACAGGTGCAAATTTGAATAGTTTGGATGAAGGAATTCCGAATGCATAGCTCTTTGTGGTGCATGTCACGGATGATAATTTTTCCGATATCATTCATTTTTTAACAATAAGAACAGCTCTGGAAGGCTACTCTATGCAGCAAAAGAAGGAGTTAGTAGTTGGCTTTGTGGATTTTTCAGTGATTACAGGTCATCTGTATAAGATGGGAACAAATGAAATACTACGAAGGTATGTTCTAGAGTTTGAACGTGCTAGTATCCTCACGGAAGCACATGGAGGAGTTGCAGGAGTTCACTATGTAGGAAAACTGACCACGCAGAAGATTTTGTGCATTGAGTTATGGTGGTCGACATTACATAATGATTCTGAGGCATACAACAAGGTGTGTAATGCTTGCCAAAGGGCAGGGAAGCCTTCACGAAGGGATGAATTGCATTTAAATCCTCAGGTTTTGTTGCAGGTATTGGATAAATGGGCCATTGATTTCATAGGTCCAATACAACCCCTAGGAAGGAATACAAGTGCGAGGTATATCATTACTGCAATAGAGTATTTAACCAGATGGGTGTAAGAGTAACTAGAGAAGAATTGTACAACTGCCACCACTGCAAAGTTTTTATTTGAATATGTCTTAACGCGGTTTGGATGTCCTAAGATATTAATGAGTGATAGGGGTACACATTTCTTGAATGAAATGATCAGCACGATGCTTGAAGCATTACAGGAGTATCATCAAAAGAGCACACCCTATCACCCATAGGTGAATAGAACGGTGGAAGAATTTAATAAAATTTTGGAGAATGCATTGACGAAGGTCTACAAAACGCACAGGAATGACTGGGACATGTACGTCCCTGATATGCTATGGGCTTACAGGACGACCTACAAGAAGTTGACAGGCCAAATGTCGTTTAGATTGGTCTATGGAATTAAAGAAGTGATGCCTATGGAGTATATTGTGTTGAGTTTACATATTACAGCGTTGACAGAGATGGTGGATTGCGAGACCTTGGAGGAATGGCTCATCTAGATCATGGAGTTGGAAGAGGACCACTTTCTTGTAGGATTTCACCAGCAAGTGCAAAAGGAAAACGAGAAAGCATGGCACGATAGGCATATTAAGTTGCGCACTTTTAAGATAGATGATTTAGTGTTGCTATATGACAGTAAGTTCACAAAATTTCCCTAGAAATTTCAAATGCTGGTTAGGGCCATATGTTGTTAAGGATATCAAGGATGGTGGCACAACGCAACTCGCGAAGCTGAACGAAGAACCATTCCCAGGGACTGTGAATGGAAGTAGGCTGAAGTTGTATATAGGGGACCCTACCCTTGTGCAATCACTATATGGTAGTAGGATAGTCTTAGTAATCTAAGAAGCTGCAAGGGATTGTGGGACTATAAACTACGCTGCTCGACGAAGTGAAAAACGTAGTAGGGAGGTTGTGCGACGGACGATAGATGAAGCTTCACTAGATGACCTGCGCCATGGAGGATGGTGCCGCGTAGATGGGTCCAAATTCATGGGGGCTTCACTCAATGAACCTCTAACATAGTGTGTGTGTTCATGGCATACTAAAGAATACCCTTAATTTGACTACATATTGGAAAATACCTCTAAAAATTGCATTATTTAACCCCGTACCAATATGAACCCAATATACCCTCCCAATTTGAAAAACCCTTACTTTCACTAGATATTGTAGGTATCCATTTTTTCATTAACATTTTTTATACCCCTTTATATTTTCTCATTAATTTTGAGCTTGATTTTTTATATCCATCAATATAAAAAACATTTACCCCCTATATATATCCCCCAATATGAATGCATGTGATATGATATTTCTCCCCCAATGAATCCCCTGTGTCCAAAAGTAGTCGTTGGAGTTACTATTCATGATTTGGTGGCAAAACATTTCGTTAAGAGGAGAGGGTATGCACCATTTATGGCAGAAATCTATGAAGATCTTACACCAAAGACGAATTGATGATCAAAAAGTGGAGGGAACGATCGGATTTGAATTCAAAACCTCCTATAAATTAAGCTTGTTGGTCCACCGAAGAACACTTTGCATTCTGAGAATTGTGTCTAAGCCCTCTTATGGTCACGGTATGAATCCTAAGGTTTGGGAGGACTTGATTGCCATTCCAATATTTGCAACATTGCTTGAAATTAACCAGATAATTATTCTCAAGCAAATGACTGCCACGAACCCCACAGAAGTTATGAGCTCTGAAGTTGTTGTCTCTAACGCTACAGCCCCTAAGATATCAAGTATGGAAGCTACGACCATTGTGCCTACGACACTAAGGTTGCCTAGGTTGAAGTAATCGACTACCAAGGAGAAGCATAAGAAACCTATGTTGGTGAGACAGACATTGAGGAAGAATCTAGAGGTTTCACAAAAGGAGAAGAAGGGTAAGAAATTGGAGAAAGTTGTGGACTTGGAGGAAAAGGAATTCCAAGGAGTAGTTGGGTGCTAAGGAGGTCGAGCCTATCACACGGCTCCCAGAGCATATCCCTTCGCTAAAAGGGAAGACCAAAGTCACAAAAGACCCTGATTCAGGGAATTTTACAGTCTCGACACCCTTGTTGCCAGAACAAGTGGAATTTGAAGGCACAACCTTAGCGTGAATTCTAGTGCTGAAAATGGAGGATTGGAATCTCGCAGACCATGAGAGATTCCCTCATTTGGCCACTAGAAATTATATGAAGAAGATATACTATGAAGAGACCAGGTTTACGTGGTTGGAACCCATGAAATGGGTCAGAGATGTTGAGCAGGTCGAGTTGTTGCACATGCTTTGTATGTTGCATTTTCACAGATCAATGATCATCACAGTGTGTGTGTGTGCTAGCTACTCGCACTAGTGTATGATGGGTGTCTGTGGCTTTTGGAACCCATCATGATCAAAGATATGCTAATTTATCAAGTAATTTAGCTTCCCTACAAGGGAGTGGACCGTGCAAAGGAGTTTGGAGGGAAAAGTGGAGAAAAGGAGTTAGTAGATAAGATGAAGGTAGAATTTGGTCTCATAAAGAAGTCGCATGGATAATCTATCTGCTCTATTTAGGACGAGTGCCAAAATACTTGCAGGAAAAATCATGTGGAAATGTTGCGCGGACAAAGTTCTAGTGCCTGTACTCACTGGCCGCCCAATGAGCGAAGGGAGTACAGTACAACTAGGTGAAGTGTTTGTGCAAGGAGTTCCACGCAAATTGTCATGAAGCTCAAGAGGACATCAAACCCTTCCATTATGCATGGCTTCCACTGTCAATAGTCTTAGTAGCATGGAAATTGTCGGAGGACAACCAATTTCTTATGTTGGCAAAAGACTTACCAGAGGCAACAAAGTTCACTTCACTATGGGTGACAAAGGATCCAGAGAGGATCAAAGAATAAAAAAAATTATGGATTTTGGTGGAGATGTACCTTAGGACAGTCATCAGTAAGTGGCCATGGCTATCCCTGACTTTGTACGAGCAACTAAAGGCCTTTGCGGAGTTTAAGGTCGATTTCCACAGTGTATCAATTAGGGCACGCAAGGACCCTAAGCTTATATGGCACAAGCTACCATACTTAGTCTCAACAATGGATGTAGAGTATATTATTGGCCAGTGAAGTGGCATGAACCCACAAACCTTGATGTAGGTACCAGCAAGGGTGCTGAGAGCTTTGATTCATAGTCGACCGTTGCGTAGAAGCGTAAAGAGGCATCACAGAAGGAAACATGGGCTCTGGCTAAGCAGAAGAAGAAAGAAGTTACTACTAAGGCAGGTGAGGAAAAAAAGTATGTTGCAAAGGAGCATGTCGAGGTAAAGTGTACTAGTACAGAGGAAGTCAAAGAATCAGTTTCCAAGCATATAGATGAGCAGTGACTATTCGGACAAGAAGGAGGTGGTGGAGAGGAGAAGAGCACTCCCTTCATAGTAAAGAAGTATGGAAAGGAGACAAATGTTGGGCCATGCAAGAATCATAAATCTAAAAATCAGACACACATTGACCCAATGGTCCTCACATAAGGGGATCTCAATGAAATTGGTGGCAAGGTTAGAGATACCACAACAAAGTTGTGGCAATAATTTGAACAACAATATATGTAGATGTTGGGGAGCATCTAGAAGAATTTGAGTGAGCTACAAATCTAGATCAGCAGGATTCAACCGAGTGTTTGGCAAGCGAGCGGGGTGTAGGAGAGCCTGGCACAAGGAAGCGAGACAATTGCAGAGATGGAACAGACTCTAGACCTCAGATTCATACCTTTACCAAAAGGATCGATCCACGCAGAGTCAGAGGAGGACTGTGTTGTGCTAGGTACATTGAAGGACATGGGAGTCAACTTGGTCACACTACCAGTTCAGACACTCCATGCATTGCATCAGGGGGTTTCTGATGAGCTAAGCATCAGAGAATAATGCACCCCTGTAGTCATTAGTGAGTTCAAGGTGAATAATGAACAATTTTTACAGAGAAAGCACATGCTCTGAAGGAAAAGGAGGAACTCCAAGTGTGAAGTTAGAGCTTGGAAATAACAATTGAGTAGGCATGCAACACAGTTCTTGAGTTGAACGTCCTAGAGGATGTTGTAGCTACAACAAAAGTCGGAAAAATGGTTGCTACGGTCCTCGCATCGAAGGATGAGATCGATAGAGTAACATTCGATTTCTAAATGAAGATATAAAAATTGTAGCTAAAGTTGTGGCCAACCACTTCGCCAGAGGTCCGGGAACAATGTGGAGCAGCGATCAGAGAAAATATGGGCACATTAGATACCACAGTCACAAACTATACAATGATGTTTGATCAAGCCATGGAATTTTGGATGACCTTACACGAGGACCAAAACTTGCAGATGCTAAACAAAGATATCAGGAAGACACAACACAATTACGATGAAGTCCGAGAAACTGCGAACACTTTAGTGCCAACTCAACGCCTCACGTGATTGTAGGAACACAAGTAGCTACAATCACAGACGGAAGAAGTACAGAGGAAAGAGGCCCTTCTAAAGGCTAGATTACAACCATGGATAGAGGAAGCTTTCCAGATTACTCTATCAATCTAGGAAAAGCTAAGGATATTGCAACAGACTCAAAGGATAATGCCCCTAATAGTGGAAGGCCCAATGACAGAGAAATTGGTCAAAGAAGTATAACAGGTCGCGGTACAAAGCACTGTTGACATAACAACATGACAGGTTGAGCTAGGTGACCTTTGCAGCAAGATCAAGGCACCATCCAAGTGACTCAAGGGCGAGTCACCATATTTGTGTTAGGGGCTTGTTGGGAAAGGGTTTCCAAGGTCAATTTTGGGGTTAGTTTAACCCAATTTTGTAAAAGTTTTGTAAATAATGTAAAGTATCTGTGAAATTGTTGGGTTGTGTTATATTCTTTCCACGACTAGCCCACATAGTTAACTGGGAGTTGGGGGGGGGGAGGTCACAGGGGGTTTGAGGGGAACCCATAACCCCACTTTATGGGGTCCAGGGCAGTACCCCAGAAAATTTTGGTTTTGGACCCTATGTTAGGTTGGGCAGACCCATCTATGGTTTTGTGCATGATTTTCGCACATGTTTTTTGGACGCATTGGTTTTCGGTCCATGGTATTAGATGCTTTGTCATGTATAAACATGTATTATAACATTGAAAGGAACATAATGAAAAATCAAGCTGGTAGTCCCAGTTTTGGGATCCAGGCGAAATCTCTGTGTATATGTGTTTTATGTGTTATGCTCTCGCATTATTTATTTTCTGTGTTTTTTTAGAATTCGTATGCAGGTAATTTCTGTACAGGGTTAAGACCTACATTTGGTTTCAGAGTAGTTTTGGCTTCAAGGGGACACCTTTGTTGCTGAGGGGTTTCTCTCGGGCCTGTGGCAAACCCTGTTCAGTGGGAGATCTACGAGATCGATTCTGGTGGTGAAAGAAGATGGCGAGCAGCGGAAAGATAGAGATCGAGAAATTTAAAGGTTAGAGTTTTGAGTTGTGGAAACTCAAGATGGAGGATCTGTTGGTGGATAAATATCAGTGGATAGTGGTAGATCTAGGTACTAAACCAACTGGAGTGTCCAATGAAGAATGGAAGAAGTTGGATTGGAAGGCAAAGAGCACAATATGATTGTGTGTCTCAGATTCAGTATTGTTGAATGTATCAGGGGAAGCTACGGCAAAGGTTTTTGTGGGACAAGTTAGGGACTTTGTACCAATCTAAGTCTCTAGTGAATAAACTATTCCTGCGGAAAAAGCTATATAACTTGAGGATGAAAGATGGAGACTCGGTGACAGAGCATCTGAATGCGTTTAACACTATGGTAAGTCAGTTATCATCTGTTGATATTAAAATTTTAGATGAAGATAAGCGCATCAGTCTGTTGTGTTCTCTACTAGATTCGTGGGATAGTCTGGTTATTGCAATAGGTAGCAATGAAACGGCTTTGCAGTTTGATGAAATAGTCTCAGCCTTGCTGACGAAGGAGATGAGACGAAAAAATATGGAAAACCAGAATGGTGATTCCTTGTCTGTACGAGGACGGTCCCAGAACAGAAACAAAAATAAGTCATCGAGTGGGAGATCTAAATCTCCAGGAAAACCAATAAAGGTGGTGTGCTGGAAATGCAGAAAGGAAAGACACTTCAGAAGGGAGTGTAAATCTAAAGTTCCTGATAAAGGAAAGGGATTTGATGATGCTCCTTCTGCAGAGGCAAAAACCATCTCACATGAAGGTGGGGATGTGTACTTGGCTTCTTCAAATACACATGTAGATCATGAGGCATGGTTAATTGACTCAGGTGCATCCTTTCACTTCACTCCCCATAGAGAGTGGTTCTGCGAGTATGAGAAATACTATGGTGGTGATGTCTTCTTAGGAGATGATAGGAAGGCTAGAATCATTGGTCGCGGAAAAGTAAAGTTGAAGTTGCAAGGTGGAAGGGTTAGAAACCTTCTGGTTGTTCTGCATATTCCTGCGTTGGCCAGAAATCTTAAAAAGCAAAGCATAAAAAGCCCATATGGAAAAAAATTTGTTGTCATATTTTGTTAAAGGGCATTACTATCAGAGTGTTGGTATCCTTTCCGCCTCATGATCCACGGTCCATATCTTCTTTCGGCCCCCCCTCTCCATCCTACCTTTACCACTGGGTGGGGATCCGAAAAGGTTGTTTCTCCAGTTAGGCCCCATCCCCACAAGGCACCCACTCCTTACTTTTCATCCCCCCCCCCCTTGTAATACTACTTACCACCCTCTACCCCCTATGAAACCACCTTCCCCTCTCCTACTTTACTGCGTCCCTACCATGACACCTCTGCCACTCACTTCCTGCCACATTGCTTAGTCACTATCCAATTAATTTCTCTCCCAGAAAAAATACTCGTCCAGCATTAAATTTGCAATTCCTAGTAACTGTTCAAACTTAACGGTCCCAGGAAATTTCCAACAGGACTTTCACAACATTGTTTTAAATCTTTTGGAACCATTTCCTTCCTCCTTTTCACTGGCTTATTCCCTATATTTTGCATCTTTTACACAGCGTCTATTTTCTTAGTGTTTCGTCGACTTGTGTTGGCATTATGATACAGGTGTTGTCTTTGATGGAAACTCACTCAGATGACAGTTCAACAATGCAGTAGGTCAACAAAAAAGGATTACAGATCAAACTCCAAAGGATGAAGAAAGATAGGTATACGTTGGTTCACTTTATCCATGGAGCGTATACACGTGGGTTAATAGAACAAAAGTAGTGTATAATGTATACATGCACTTTCACAAGAGGAAAAGCACGTACATGTTGGAAAACCAAGTTTTTGGTCCATGGTATTCTGATCCAAGGTATTTGGTTCGAGGTATTTGGTCCAAGGTATTGACCATAGGTATTTGGTCCAAGGTATTGGTCCTAAGTGGTTCTGGTCCAAGGTATTGAGAAAGGCCTAAGTATAAGGAGGAGAAGATCATTAGGCCAAGCATGCAAGCAATAAGATTCTAAGGAATACTTCTATCTGAAGTATATTTTCTATTGCAGGGTTGTGTTTGGGACTGGATTTGAAATATTTATGTGCACCTTGAGTTCAATGTTGGATCAAGATCATGAGACATGAAATAACTTATTCTTGAATGATATGATATTGGTTGAAACTAGATCTGATGTTTTGCGCATGTTTTACTTGTTATCCATCAAGATCTGGGTTTTTCTGAAGTCTGGAATTGCAGCAAAGTTCTAAGTCAATATTTCCATATCTGTACGCAGTTTTGTCTCAGCCAAAGAGCATATACACACAAGTTCGGTTCTTTCAAGTAGCGTATACTAAAGAAAATCTTCTTTTTCATATCTAACTGAACTATCTGATAAAATTCTATTATTTTACTATTGTTTGTCAATGAAGTCTTCTTAGATATGAATTTAAAAATTAAATACATAAGGAGGATGGCGTTTGATTGGTTGATTGTATAAGTGAGAAGAAGTTATCTCTATCCCTGCCTGTGTAAAGCTCTGAAAGTTGACAGTAGATATTCAGTATATTGATAGTTGGTACAGACTTGATTCAAAAGTTTATGTTTGCAGTAGTTTTGAAGGTATACGCAAGTTCAATTAACAGAAGTAGCGTATACACGAAGTTTGGGTGCAGCCAAGTAGCGTATACATTCTAATGCATGATTTTTGAGGTTACAACTGGTTCTGAATGATGATGCATGGTTTTGGGTTCAGTATAGTGTTCTGGTGTCAGTGATCTGATTGTTTAGATTAACTGAATATTGGTTAATGCAGTTTAATTTTAAAATATTTGATGGTCTAGTGTGAAAATTTGATGAAACATGGCCTTCAGATGGTGATGTTGTGATCCGGGAGTATCTAGTCTAAAACTTCATGAAACGTGATCCCTGGTGGAAAAGTGGAGTTTTTTGTAGGCTGGCACCTATGTACTAGTAAACATATTGGCTAGTACAAGAGCTAGGGGGTTGTGGATCCCTTCTAGTAGAAGTTGGAGAACAAGAGAAGGTTGTAACCTTCTACAAGTAGAATCCTGTGTACTAGTATGAATCTGCACTACTACAAGATTGTAAACAAAATTTCAAATTATTAAAAGAAGATAGAGATGACAACAACAGGTGGTTTTTACCCACATTGGGTTTCCACCTTAAATCTTGTTGTTCATGTGTGTTGCTTATGTGTGATGCTTTATTCTTCTTTTACTGCACTATCTAATAAATCTCTAATATACTGGTTTAAGCTCAACACATAATAATTTTCTAAAATCACAAGTTCTATACATATACGCTAGTCTCTTTAAGCACAGTTGTGTGTACACGCTAGTTCATTTCACAAAAGTAGTGTATATAAATATGTTTGGGAAATAAAATTATTGATCTAATAATATTGATTCACCCCCTCTCAGTATTATTTCCAACAACCTGAACCTAATTGGAATTGACAACACTCTGTCTCTTTTCCCCTGACAATTCATTCAACTTAAATTTCTTCTCTGTAATCCTTTCTTTCTCTCACTCTAATTATTCACTAATACAGTCATGCCTCCAAAGAGAAAAACCCAAGATAAACCTGTTAATCCATTAATCTCTCCCATCGTAGATTTAGATCACATTCCTTTAGCCGACAGAGATTATCAGATTAATGAAACCCAGGGTGAATGTGAATTCTTAGAGCTATAATGTTGGATAGAAGACAAGAATTCAAACAAGACTAATGAACTTGTACTCTGGGAGTCAAATCTTCCCCATTATATCTTCCCTCTAACCTTCCAAGCCCCTGAATTCACCAAAAAATGTTGGGCATGTTATGTCCCTACCCAAAGAGCTATCATGGCCCCATCCAATGACATCATCTTTACCATTACTGCCCAGTCTATAAATCAAATAATGTTAGCTCCCCCTGTGGAAAATAGTGCCCCTTTCTCCTTAGAAACCCTTACCCATCTTTATCAGAAGTTGGATTTTGCTATAAGAGCCAAAATCTTTGAGATATTCTTGCCTAAAAATGCCTAGTTACCTAAGAAGAATCCTCCATACCCTTCCTCCATCTTCCCTAATCAAGCTAAACAAATTATATCCATAATTTCCTATATTTTGGGTTATTATTCTGATCAGTGGGTAGATGAGCCCATTTTAGGTTTCCACTCCATATTTTCCACAGACAGTAAACCATCCATTATATTCAATTTTAGTCAATTCTTGTCTGATAGCATTCATGAAAAATTTCTGAAATTTCCCACAGAGAAGGTGTTTAATTACACTTCCATTTTAATTTACATTTTCCTTTATTACCAAGCATTTAAGTTCAATTTTGTAATGCAGAAGCTAGATGATGAAGGAAACCAGCAGCCAGTGATTTTTTGGACTTCATTGGTCATGAAAGAGCAATAGGAATTCTCTTACAAGAAGTTTATTGAGGAGTTTGTTCACCTAGCAATGAACATCCTAAACAATTCCATACAGCCTAGAATAGGTGAAGATATCAAAATGATTTTACATCTAACATATCAGGCCAAGACTGGAGATTAGTACTTATACCAAAACTACACAGAAATCATAGTTTATGGATACGAATTGGCACCATAAAAACTCCCTAATTACCTCCCCATGAGGATTTTTTCCCTAGAATACATCAGACAAATGTTAAATTCTGATGATATTCATTTTTTGGTGGCTAAGAATAAGTCATAGTTTCACATAAAGACACGGGTGGGCCCATTTATATGCGATACCGAGACAATAGGGGAAGAAGTAGACAAAATTCTTAAAGAGATGAAATTCAACTTGTGTTTTACATGGTCTTATGACCCTTGGGATATTATTTCAAAGCTCAAAGTAGAAAATAAAAATACTCCCTACATCCATACCTCAAGGGTTGAGATAGAAAAATATGCAAATCAATTGAAAATGGAAAAGGTATCCTCCTTGGCAAAGGATAATAGGATCAAGTCTTTGGAAGATTTGGTGGTAAAGATAGAATATGATCCTAAATATGTTAATGATGTAGAGGAGATTATCAAGAAGAAAAATATGGATATTGCAACATTGAGAAAGAAGCTTAAGTTTCCAGCCATAGAGGATCCCTTAACCAAGGACATTAAAGAAAATGAGACACAGAAGGCTGACATGATGAAGCTGATTATAGAGCAAAATACACAGATCAGGCAGATGGAGGAAGAAATGGAGAAGATGATAAAAGAAAAATAACAGAGTCAGAAGATGGCCATTTTCCCCTTGGATGCCATACCCATTTCTCAGCTTCCAGCAATAGGAACAACCACTGCAACTACTTCTTCCACCCATATTGCAAGTGTTGAACAGCTGACAAAGACATTTGATAACATGTCAATCCAGTCAAAAGAAATCAAGACATTGCATGGACAACTCAAAGCTTTAGAAGAATAGAAAGCCAGAGTTGAAGCTTCTCACCTTGATGAAGTGCATAAATCTTAGAGATTGTTGGAGAGGTTGTAAAAGGTAGAAAAATATACATCAATTGTTTAGACCTTGAACCAAGCCAAGGAAACCATTTGGATGGGTATTCTAGACTCTATGAATGAGATTTGGCTATCTATCCAAATCATCTTTGAACAAAAATAATTGATAGAAAAAGCCACAGAAACCATTGTTCACGTAAGGGAAAATATTGGAGAGATGCCCACCGAAGCCTCCAACATTATCAGATTCTTGAATTCAAAGAACAATTATGAACTTGAAGAATTAGGAATTAGTGATAGGACTGCCACTATTTTGGAAGTCAAGAAAGTTTTAACTAAAAGGAGCCTCATTGATCAATTGGAGTAAAGATTTGAAACCTTAGAGGTGGAAGTAAATAGATTTTGCAATATAATCAAAGCATTAATCCAGAAAGGGTTGCCCAACATATATGTGATTAATGATAAATTGATCACTCAGGAAGACTATGTTTTGGAGATGAAAGAAATGGCCAAAAGCATTGTCAAGTTCAGTGGGATAAAGGGAAGTATGATAGCAAGAGCATTTTTAGAAACCATCGAAAATGAATTCTACATCCAGAATGAAGTAAAACATGTTTTTACAGTGAAGCCAACTTTTGCAAAATACACTAAGGTTGATGAGATTTACCATAGGGTAATTAAATTAACCATACCAAATAAAAAAAAGATGGGAAGAACTTTGTGATTTATTGGATTAAAGGTTAATTTAGAGGTATTAAAAATAGCGGCCAGTACATCAACGCAACACAGTTTTGGGTCAATTCAAGCAACCGAATACACTAATGCAGAGCCACCTTTCCATGTAGCTTTCTACACGGCTTATTGTTCTGCAAGAGATAAATCTTATTGTTAGAATTAGGCTAATAATACATTGTAGGTTGAGACAACGAGTTTGTAATGATTTTGTAATTATTTGTATAAATACTTCACTGTTTGAAGTATTAAGGGTTGATTTATGAATGTAATTTCCTCTACATATTTTAATTTTTCAAAGTACTTGAGCATCAATAATACTAGGACCTTTCACAGTATTCATGTGGTGTACCAAATGGTGATGTGTTTCTTCAGTTTATTTATTTAAACATTGTTTTTCTCTCTTTGTTATTCTGAAAATCTCAATTACTTAACAGAAATTGTGATGAATAGGATTTGTTATTTAGAGCACCCTATTTTTTCTATTAGTGTTTCATGCTTTCTACTAAAGTCAAATTAAGGACTATTTAGTTGCTCCTTAATTTCTACTTAATCTTACATTTCTGCTATTTCACAATCCATTTAATATTCTGAAAGATCTTGATAGTGCAACCTAGCTTGCCCTATGAAACTCCTCTAAAATTTGATGCCAAATCAAGTTAATCTATAGACTCCATAGCCCAATGGAATTATGACAGTTTAATCAACCAAACAATCAAATCGAAACAACAGTACAGTCATAACTAGCCTAAAATTTACATAAAAATAAAGCTAAATTTTAGAGATAGATCTTCTTTGAAGTTGGTCGAGCTAGATCCCAGCTTCCAAAGTGGTTTTGATGTTGTCCTATGTTTTTACTCCCTCAACCTCAAAAATACAGAATGACAACAGAGTCTATGCAGCAAAATAGGAAGAGCAGGAGAATGACAAGAAGCATGACCAAATAGATATTTAGGGTCCACTTGATACTATTCAAATTTATGAAACATAAGAATACCCTCTAGATACCTCTACAAGGAAGACTCCAAAGGTATACTTTTATCCAACAACATGCTTATGATTGTTTTGAGACATTAGAGAAAACAACATAGCAGAAGGTAATTCTCCTCCCAAATCAGAATTACATGACGATACTCCTATATTTCATCAACCTGAGCAAGAAGTGAGCATTGTTTCTCCTATGGACCCAAAAGCCATTAAAACATTGAAGCGGGAGGTTTATGAACTTGAGATATTAAATAAGAACATAAAATAAAAGAATAAATTAGTGAAAATTCAAAATGATATTATGCTTCTCAGAATGTGTTATTGGTATAAGAAAAATCAAAAACCCAAGAGAAACAATAATATTCTTAAGTACAAGATTAGAGGGTGACAAAGTAAGTTGTTAATGAGAAAGCCAAGGTGGTCATTGAATGTAAGGAGCAAACAAGTGCAGAAAAATTTGGATGTCCTGATCCTATTATCAGAGGCAGTCCTCTGAAAAAACATCCCTGCAAGTTTTGAAATTTTTTCAGATGCATGAATACATGCAACACCTTTGGCATGGTGGAATGTTGAACCTCCAATTCATCCTCTTTTTTTACAGTGTATTTTCCCTTTTTACACTTATTGTGTCACATATTTCATTTCCATTTCATCTTCTAAAGTCACACAGGTCATGCAATACATTGAAAATGTAATTATCCATCATCAGATCAAAATATATGTTTTTCTTTATGAACTTGGTTTAACTAGACTATAGCTACCGAAATGTGCACTTTCTGCAACTAACCGAAATTTCTCTAGTTGAATCCAAAGTTCTACAGGTTCGCAAGTGCTAGAGATAAACCAAAGCACATGAGTGGTTTCCTAATGTCATCAATTTTGTGTCCACCTATTGGTTACATATGGAAGATCATGGGATAAATGTATTTCATTGGTCAAACTTGTGGTCAATGTGGTTATGGCATACCTATTTTATGTAGAATATCAAGTGACCGGTTCTACAATCAAGTGAGTGAGGATAATTAGAAAGTGAGTGAGACATGGAGACCATATTGAATCTGATGATGTGTCAAAAAATGTCTTCTCATGATTTTCTCCTTCAGTAGCAAATCATGAGAAGCAAAACCCCTATTTTGATTCATATACTTAGATATTAATTTCTGTTCTAGTTTCGAGGGAGTAATTCCTCAAGTCGTTTAACTTTGAAAACAATGTTAAAATGCTTAATTTTGAAAGAAAAAGAAGTGAAGTTCAAATATTATTCATATTATTTTTGAAATTTATTGTGAAGACTTTGTTTACACACTGCAAATAATATTTTTTCATGGCTTTCATGTAATTGTTGTTGGCGATTTTATTCCTGTGATCTAAGCATTCAATATTCATCAGGAGGGCCCCATGAAGACGTGTGAGAATAATATAGATTTCATTCATTTATTTTATTTAATCTCTTTGTGCTCTGCATTTATATTAAGCTATATTTCTTAGATGCTTTGTTTCATTTTGATGCTATGTTCTTAAGTTAGAATTTTCCTCATTTACCTCTACTTTTCTACAAGTCAAGCGCTTGATAAAAAGATCAAAAACAACCAAAAATATTTACATTGATCATCTTATCTAGCTTAGTGTCATATTTATGTTTGATAAGTTATGATTAGATTTGGTTCAATCATGCACGCACTAGTAATCTCTTAGGCTTCAATTCATGCTCCTACTTTCCATTTCAGTACAAGATTTCATCATTTTTTCTTTCAAGAATAGTTATTCTTTCACCAATATAATAATCTCAATTTATTTTCAAAGCCTCGAAGATTAGAATCATAAATCAATTTCACCCTCAATAGATTAATTACTATATTTGAATTCAATAAATTAAATTTATTTCAAATTTCATAGAATAGATTTATTTTCAGGACAAATAGTTTAGGTTTCCTTTCAAAGCAATATAGAGTAAATCTATCTTTCAAAGTTTAGTAGAATAAGATTTCATTTCCTTGTTTAATAGAATATAACTTTGAATATTTCACATTAGCATAGTTTGATTTGAGTTCATTTAATCTTGAATTCTTGAATTTGTTGATTTATTTGATTTCGGTCTCTGATAAAGAACATGTGTGCATGCTCACTAAGATATTTTCATTAATAGGTTTGATTTTAGCCTTGAAATTAGACTAGTTTTATTTCCAATTAAAAGTTGATAACCTAGCATATATAGTACAAGTATAGTTTGCAAGTTCATGAACCTTGGATTGATAATTTAATGCTAAGTAATTTAACCACTAATTAAATTACTCAACAATGTTTATTACTCTTTAGTCCTACATGGTACTAATCTATTTGAAAAAAAGGAAATTCAGCACGAAATAAATAAATAAATAAATAAATAAAAAGAGAGTGAGAGAAATGCACAAGCTATATGGCCTTCAATCAAATGCAAAAAAAAAATGCAACATGCATTAAATTGGTTATCCCCTTTTAAGATGGTGAAAAAGTAGAAAAGGGCATGGGTGACAGCAACAGCAGCATGAATAACTACTACAGATCCTGGGCTGTGCCAAGTTGGAAAAGGGCATGGGTGACAGCAACAGCAGCATGAATAACTACTACAGATCCTGGGCTGTGCCAAGTTGGAAAAGGGCATGGGTGACAGCAACAGCAGCATGAATAACTACTACAGATCCTGGGCTGTGCCAGTTGGAAAAGGGCATGGGTGACAGCAACAGCAGCATGAATAACTACTACAGATCCTGGGCTGTGCCAAGTTGGAAAATGGCATGGGTGACAGCAACAGCAGCATGAATAACTACTACAGATCCTGGGCTGTGCCAAGTTGGAAAAGGGCATGGGTGACAGCAACAGCAGCATGAATAACTACTACAGATCCTGGGCTGTGCCAAGTTGGAAAAGGGCATGGGTGACAGCAACAGCAGCATGAATAACTACTACAGATCCTGGGTTGTGCCAAGTTGGAAAAGGGCATGGGTGACAGCAACAGCAGCATGAATAACTACTACAGATCCTGGGCTGTGCCAAGTTGGAAAAGGGCATGGGTGACAGCAACAGCAGCATGAATAACTACTACAGATCTTGGGCTGTGCCAAGTTGGAAAAGGGCATGGGTGACAACAACAGCAGCATGAATAACTACTACAGATCCTGGGCTGTGCCAAGTTGGAAAAGGGCATGGGTGACAGCAACAGCAGCATGAATAACTACTACAGATCCTGGGTCGTGCCAAGTTGGAAAAGGGCATGGGTGACAGCAACAGCAGCATGAATAAATACTACAGATCCTGGGTTGTTCCTGATTCCTACGCCGCCCCTAATGATCCCAGCAGTTACGCTTTGATCCCTGATGACACCTGTGGTTCCAGAAATACCAGAAACATCAGTGGCAACCATGATCCCTGCGCTGACAACGTTAGCACAATTATTAGGAACACAAGTTCAGTGGTCAATGCAGGTCCAGAATGTATTAACGCAGAGCTTGCCGGAAACACCAGAAATCAGGATTGTTGCGCTGACAACATTGGCTCATCAATAAACACAGTTAACGCAGGTGTTAACACTGGTCCAGAACATGGAATAGGTATTAACGCTGGTCCAAAGCGTGGTATAGACATATCAATAAACGGTGACAGCGTGAGCTTGATTGAAGACAGCGTTAGCCCGATTAACGCTTGTCCAAAGCGTGGTATAGACATATTAGTAAACGGTGACAGCGTGAGCTTGATTGAAGACAGCATTAGCCCGATTAAAAGCATCAACGAAGGCTCTAAAGGTATTACGATGGGGCAGAATGATAATGATGGCCCAATTAAAAGCATTAAAAGCATTAACGAAGGATCAAAAGCTATTACGATGGAGCAGAATGGCAAGGATGGTGCCTGCGCTGTCCAGGCTATTGAAAATATTACAAACGGTGACAGCCTTAGCTCGACTAAAGACAACGTCAGCTCAATTAAAGACATTAACTCAAGGTTGGGAGATAACGCTGGCTCACAAGGTAATACGGTGGGGCAGAATGTTGATGTTTCCTGCGCTGTCCATGGTTCGGCTATTAAGATTATAAACAAGGGCGATAATATAAATAATATAAAGGATGGACTGGGTAATACCAATATCCCCAGCACATTAATTAAAAACATGAATTTGACAAAAAGTACAGCTAGTAATATGGGTACATGGAATATGGTCTATAACAACAGTGGTAAGGATATAATGACCAGAAAATATAATAATGCTTCCAAGAATAATGATAACATTAATAGGGCTGGGGACCCCTCTGTTCAGAATTCACTTGAAAAAGGGTTGTGAATCTCTAATCTATAATTCTCAATCCTGAAGAAACTAAAGTCTTGAGCAAGGGTTTGGGATTTGCAATCTCACCAAAGAGCATCCCTTTTGAAAACATTATTTGCAACATTGAAAATGGGACACAAGGTCTTTCATCAAACGACAGGGAAGTATTAAGACAAGAATGTTCGTTAGCCTTATTGAAATCCAAACGCCCAAGGAGTAACCTTGATAAAGAAGGGAGAGAGGCTCTGAAGTCTCTTCGTAATAATGATGAAATAGTGGTTCTGAAAGCTGATAAAGGTGGAGCAACCGTTGTGTTAAACAAGGAAGGCTACATTCACAAAATGAATGAGCATTTGAGCTGTGGAAGTTATAGAAAGGTCAATTCTAACCCAATTCCCAAGGTGATGAAGCAGGTCAAGAAGGCCATCATGGAAACCAACCTGGATGACAAAATGAAAAAGAGGTTGATGCCCACCTGTGAGGTTATTCCTAGAATCTATGGATTACCGAAAATCCATAAGGAAGGGGTCCCTCTCAGACCAATTGTTAACACTATTGGTTCCCCTACATATGAATTAGCTAAGTATGTAGCCAAAATCCTAAAACCTCTGGTTGGTAACACAGACTCCTTCATAAAAGACTCAACAGATTTTGTCAATCTTATTA
>APFE031746307.1:4406-15829 GCA_000404065.3 Pinus taeda | reverse complement strand
TATTTTAAATAACTTTTAATTTTTTTTGGCATACTATTACCAATATTCTAAAATACTAAGTAGAAATTAAATCTTATCATGTGTTTAAAAATCTTAATGGTTGTTAATTAGATTAAAATTATAAAAACCATAGTGGAAAATAAACACGGCTATCCAACGACTTCTTCGCAATTTGGATTTCCGTATATCATACGGCTACCTATCCGTGTTGGAAATCTTAATTATTTAAAGTACTTAGTGGGTATGCTAGCCATTTGTCTTGGTCGTTCAAGCTCGATTGGAATGAGTGAATCTTAATAATTCAACTACTTACATTAAAATTGTTGGTGGGAATTGTGGCACTTGTTTTCGGTCATTAAATTTCGTATCTCGTTCTAGGTTGAAAATATAAGTAGTTTGTAAATGGCCATTAAAAGTTGATATATACACCCTAACTCATTCCCACTCCTTTAATGCTGTTACTTTGTTTTATTTTGCATGTATTTTCTATCCTACTTTATTTTCAGACACATGAGAAACATGAAGATCTAGAAAATGTTCCAAAACTCACGTAATAAACTCGTTTTGGTTATTAGTTGCTGTCATTGGTTGATTATTTAGCCCACGCAAAAATCATACGGCTAAAAAGTCCAAATTTTAGATTATTTTATAAAAAAATTGCCACACTCAAATTAATCAATTAGTGGGTACGTTGTCTGCGCACGAATGACCTAATTGCTTATAAAATTTTACTATACAGGGATTGTTTGTCTTTTGCCTGTTTCAAACAAAGTCTTGAATGGTTTTTTAATAGAGGTTTTGTTTTTTTTATTCTCTCGCCATACCAAGGAATATTGAAATCAATTTTTAATTAAATATTTTTATCATCCCTGTCCTTAAATCCCTTAATATTGTATTTAATTGTGTTAATGATGTCCATAGATGCAAGTAAATGTAAATATGTCAAAGGTTAAGAACAATTGTTATTTGCATTTTATTAATATTATATACAAGATGAGGGCAACCAACATCCATTCCGTGTATTTTTCTTTTCCTTAAACCCCTACTCATATTGTATTTAATTATGTTAATGATATTTATAAAAGAAAGTAAATGTAAATGGCAAAGATTCAGAGTAATTGTAATTTGCCTTTTATTAATATTATATTATATTAGTGTTCATAAAAAAAGATAAGGTAAACCAACATAGATTCTAAATGGTAAGGAGAAATTTTGGCATTGGTTTTTTGTCCAATTGAATTAGTTAGCCAAATTAAAATCACAATTGGATGAGTAAACTGCATAACACTCTCTGCCATGTACCCATTCTCTCGCTCACTGCATAAGGAAGTATGTACTCATTCTCAAAGTTTCTATTCTAGCTAACTCCACAAGGAATAAACCAAATTTTGATGCTAAGGAAGTAAACCAAATTCTAATGCTAAGGAAGTAAACCAAATTCTCATGCTACAAAGTATGTGCACTAGGAAGGAACAATGGGTGAGGAGAAATTTTGGCATTGTTTTATTCTCCAATTGAATTAGTTAGCCAAATCACAATTGAATCAATAAACTACTCAACAATATGGGCCATGTACCCATTCTCAAAGTTTCTAGCTATCTTCACAAGGAAGTATGTACCCATTCTCAAAGTTTTTGGCTAACTCCACAAGGAAGTAAACCAAATTCTCATACTAAGAAAGTAAACCAAATTCTCATGCTACAAAGTATGTGCATTGGGAAGGAAAGTCGGTAAGTAGAATGTTGTGTGTATGACCAAAGTAGAAGCCAAGATAAATCCTTCTTGGGAGCAATAGCAAATGTAAGGTCATTTGGTTGTGAATTTGCACATAAAGCACTCGGAAAAGCATGAAACACAGAGTATCAAAAATTCAATGAAGGGCTATAGGCCCATAATCAACATATTGTGAATTTTAAGAGGCCTCCAATCAATAATTGAAAGTTGAGCATTGATTCCTAAATATGAAGGAGAGTGGCCTTCATGTACTCCACCCTATTTTGAACCATGTTGAATCACAAGTAAAGCTTTCTTTAAGATATCAGATCTAGGTGACTTGACGGGCAACTAATTGCAAGAAAGAGTGCAGTGCAACTTACCCTATGGTAGGGTGAAACATGCTTCACCCTTCTCCATAAGAAGAGTGCTAGACCCATATAAAGAATGAAGTTAAAAATATATTCCTTAGGCTGTTAAGGTAGGTAAATAATATTGATTATATGTAACAACATTTTCGATAAAAATCACATAAAATAAAATCCTGTTTCAAATCAACAAGTGTGGCTCATCTTCAGGACAAGATGAGGAATCAAATCTAGGAAATTGTTTTTTTTATGTGATTTTTACGGAAAATGCTCTTACAATTAATATGGATCACAGAAGTCTAAACTCTACAAATATTGATTATAATGAATTTTTGGCAAGAGAAATAATAAAATAAATATGAACCTTTTAATTATTTAACATATAAATAAATAGATTTATTTTTTTAAATTATAATATTTTTGAAAGGGGATAATGAGGACAGGAATTTAGTTTTATTAAAGAAGGTAAGATTTTAATGGGTCAAAATATTTGAATAGAATTATTCAGAAATATCTTAATTTAAAGAAATAATAATTAATAGGAAGAAACAGATTAAATTACTGAAGATTTGAGAATCTAGGGGTTAAATTAAATTATTATTTTTTATATTAAAATTCTAGGAGAAGAAGAATAAGAAAGAATATTAAATGAATTGTTTTTTAAATAAAATGATTTAAAGATCAACATAAATGAAAAATGGGGGGTGAGGATGGAGACAGCTCGCGAGGGTTACGTTTAGGTTTTAGGGGATCAGAGCAGGCATCAGAGAATAACCATGGAGGGCCACCATATACCTATCTCACACCACCTACTACTGTGGGTTTGTTTATCATCATCCCTTTGTTGTGTTTATTTCACTTACGTGCGGTTTCATCTACTCGGTCGTCAAGGGTTATCTTTGTTCCGTTTTACTGACCGTCTCTATCTACGTTTTGCTCGTGTATACTGGCGGTCCGGTTAGGGTTTTTGGCACTTTCTCTGTTTTACCTGCAGTTTCGAGGTGTCCTCTGTTCCGAGAAGCAGCTGCCGACATGGACGACATTGATGCCATGGACTATTCCGAAGACCCACTCGAGGGGGTATCCATCTGGCGCTCCTCATTTCCCACGTCGATTGGCTTATATAGCTTTGGTTACACTTTAGCGGAATCGTCACGATCGCATCCTGTGGTCCTGCGAGACAACCCTCCTACCTGGCCAGCACTGTCTACCCCCTGGCTTCCCCGGCCTCCCTGGGTTTTATCTCTGACTACGTGAACCCTAACCTTGGTTTGGTCCCCCTCGTTAGAGGAGATCAGACCCAGCAGCTTACTCCTCAATCGGTAACCGCGGGTATTGCCAGTATAAACCGTCACGTATCTTTCCCTCCTCTTCCTCGCTGTTTTTCTGCTATCCCGCCTCTTGCTGGTACTTTACCTACCTCTCTTGGCAGTCTCTCCCCCTCCTCGCCAAACCCTAACCCTCTTGCTATTCATTCTGACCCTCTTCCGGATCGGTCATAGCATCCGCCTCCTCCTCAAGGGGCTAAAAAGAAGTACAAGTGTTTCAAATCAAAGGCGAACGATATCTTCCTGAGGTTAGAAGAGGACATACAGTGGGGGGAGACTATGGATTTTGCTGACAGGGTCTTGGTCGGTCGCATCAGGGGCCAAAACTACACGGTCGCCCGTTTGAAAACTTGGGCAGTGGAGGTATGGGGTCACCATCTGGTTGACATCCCCTTCCTGTAGACGTTTGTGAGAGGATGGTTCGCTTTGAGATTTGTTCGTGCCGATCACACAAATTGGGTATTATCCTCCTACTGGCACTTCGAACATGCCCTGGTACTTCTAAAGTGATGGACGCCTCTATTTGATCTAGAGACTGAGAAAATTGGCATTGGACCAGTGTGGATTCGGCTCCCGGGTCTCCCATTACAATATTGGTGAGAAGACATCTTCAGGAGGACTAGCAACACCATCGACACTTACATAGAATACGACAAGTCTTATTTGTACATGGGTATGATGGCATATGCTCGTATACTAGTTAACCTTGACACTCGAGGAGGCTTACAGGAGTACATCACTATACAGTGGAGGGATATTTTCCGTAAGCAAATCATTGACTACGAAGGCATCTCGTATTGCTGCCGGAGATGCCACAAAGTAGGGTACTTGTACAAGGATTTCCGTCTCTTACATAAGAACAGGGGTATTGATCAGAGATTGGGGACTGAGAAGCCTAGTGGAGACTCTACTCGGCGGGTTGAAAACACTGAACCAGATAACATTGACAAAGATGCAGAGGCCCCCCGGGGAACATCTGCAAAAGAGGCTCCTGACAAGCATCTTGCTGACACACCCTCACCTCTTCCTCCAACTAGCTCTGGACCAACGATGGAGATCACCTCGTTTACGAGTATGTTATTTACATCTTCTGCTCTCACTTCTCCTATATCTGGCTTTTCGAAGGATAATGCATCTCATTCATACATGGGTACCTCCCCCCCTTTTACTTCATCCTTGGTCTCTTCGTCTACCATGAGATCCCAGGGCATCATCCCCCCCTCCTCCCTTAATTGCTCCCTTCCCCTTCGCCCTCCTATTACTGCCCCCAGCCTCCCATCCCTGAGTTCATCCTCCCTTCCATCTCTCCCTCATCCTTGCCCCCTGTATCCCCCCGGTACCCTCTCCGCTCCAGATCGAAGGATAGGGGTATTGATGCGATTGGTCTGGACCCTGTGATTCCCCCCTCCTCCCTTAAATCGTCCACGGGTGGCCCATCACATCTCACTAAAGCCAGACACACTACGGGTGAAGAAGTTGCCCTCGGGTGACAGCAGACCATTGTCAGGGCCCTTAGAGCTAGGAACAGCCCTCAGCCTCACCCTCCATGACGTTCTTATCCTTTAACTGTAGAGGGTTTGCTAGCCAACCCAAAAAGCTAGCTCTTAGGAGACTGCTCACATCATCCCCGTTGGACATCATATTCTTACAAGAAACCTTATTCCCGACTGTTCCTCTTATTTATACTCTTAATACTTGGCTGCTGAACTAGACCTTCCATGCTTTGGACGCGTCCAGGAGATCTGGAGGTATTGCTATAGGTTTCTGCAATAAGTCTATGGAACTCAGGAACTTATGGGGAGGGAGAGGTTTCATAGGCATGGACATTTTTGCCTACTCATTTGAATCTGAGATCCGTATTATGAATGTATATGGTCCATGCGTGGACAAGGCGACACTTTGGAGGTCCCTCCTCGACTCTGATTGCATGCGAGATGACAATATCATTCGAGGAGGGGATTTGAATTCTTTGTTGGGGTTTCAATGAATCTTGGGGTCACTTGGCTCAAGTTGATGGTATCACTGACACTATCTCTACCTTATTTGACCAGCATCAGTGGGTTGACATTCCATCCGCCAGGATACAGTATACTTGGTCTAACAACCGCAGTGGTGACCACAACCTTGCAAGGAGACTGGACAGGTTTCTCATCAAAGAAGCTTTCTTAAATTCTCATCCTCGTATAAGAGAGTGGGTTGGTACTGGAGGTATCTCTGATCATCGGCCAATATTTTTGGAGTTGGCAGATGCTAACCAGAAAATAAAAGGCCCCTTCAAGTTCAATGCCTCTTGGCTCAAGGATCCCTCTTATATACAACTCGTTACCAATTTTTGGCAATCCAACCCTATTATGGATCGTGAGGATCATACTGTTGGCTTCATCAAGAAATTGACAGAACTTAAGAGGATGTCTAGAATCTCGGCACATCATAAACGGAAAAATGATGACAATTTTTTGAGGGAGGCAGAACTGGCCATTGCCTCTTTTGAGGATACATCTAATGGCACCTTCTTAAATCAAGAAAACAAAGATCTTTATAACTCCCTTGTCTCGAAGTGTTCCCATATCCTAAAAGAAAGGGAGGAGATGATGCAGGGAAATTCCCAGCTCTACCCTGCAATCACCAGGATCTTCATTAACCGTGTATATGAAAAGGTATTCCCACTGTTGACCGAATCAGAACTATTCTTATACCCAAGAAAATTCCCACATCTTCATGATTATAAAGCCATCAAACCTCATATAAACGCTTTCATTTAACCTTAAGTTCTTCAACAATCCCATGTCTACAGCTCTGTGCATATGAACCACATACATGCGTTGTCCACACATTCATTGACGCGCAGCTACCTTTATTCAATCCAAAACCATAAGAACTCCAATGCTATTCCACGCAGATAATACATGAATGCTCATGGCTTCAATGTCAATAGCTTTTCCTATAAAACTCAAACGCATGCCCAGATTTCTCTGCAAGCAGAGTACCTGCCAACCAGGATCCTTTCGCTGCAAGCACCTTTCCTTACCGCCACTTCAATAATCTCCAGACTGCGAAGAATACAACTTTGAATCGCATGATTCCCAGGGAAAAGAGTCAATGCTAATACTAGACAAATTAAATCCACCCAAACTCCTTATTAATAACCATGTGTACAGTCAGCAGCCAGGCGGGAATTCATGCACACCGTATATAACTTAAACTGCGATCAATTGCGCCACTGCAGGTTTATATATATATCCACACAATTAATCTAATGACAAATTCCCCACCGTCTGAACACACATCCTTTTAATAAACACAAAATTATCCACGCGATTGTATCTTTGACTCGCGCTTGACAATCGCCTGCAATTGGATGCGCCCTCCGTATGAATCACAGGTTTAAACCAATGTTTTACTGTCCACGCATCATCATTTTGAATCCACGAATTACAGTTCTGTTGTTTATAACAGCTCTACCAACCCACCGTCATACATCCCCTCCATACGCAAGCGCTCCTCGCTTTTCTCCACAGTTCGACTTCCAACAAATTAACATACAGCTGAGCTAAGACGGCGTATCTCTGTTCCAGAACAGAACCACGCGTTCCCTTTCCACATGTGTTGACTCTAACACAAACCAGGATCAAAGAAATCGACCCCGCACGCATACATGTATTCAATCAGTAATATGAGAACATATAAAGAACAGTCATTACGCTGCCAACGATTTTATAAACCCCGCATATATCCGTTGCGCCCTTATTGAGTGTGAACGGAAGACCAAGGTAATTACACACAGTTTATACACATATTTATCAAATATAACAACATATTAACACACAGGCTTATGAATTCCGAGGCGCCCTTTCTCCTCCAGCAACTTTTACAAAATTCCTCCAGCAACCCCAAATCCTACTGTATCAAAATCGAATGTAAAATATTTCCAGCGTTCTACTTTACACAATATGCTCGGCGCTTCAATCAACCCAATGCATTTCCATCACATAGATCTATACAAATTGTCATTCGATTTACACAAAACATAATTGCATTCATAACGTTCAGGAAAACAAAACAGAGCCTCGCCTTGGCAAACTGCTCCAAAGGAAAGAACACTGTTACACACTCTCACACTCTCTCCCTTTTTTTACACTCCCTCACAATCTCCCATTATATAAGAAAACACAATTGATACAAATACATGGTTTCATGAATCAATTCTGATTCTGAACCAGAAATCTCTCAACCTCTCCTAAAAAATCTCTTCAATCCCACTCTTTTCTAAACTAACACTAAATAAAGCTTTTAAAATCTCTCATACTTTATTCTAGCCAAATAAATCAACTATTTGGCCTGATCTCCATACAAGGAGAATCACTCAGCCACCTATACCTTCTTCTCAATAAATAAACATTTTCACATATTTAAACAAATAATTTAATTAAATTATTTTATTTCAACCCCTTGCTAGTCACAACATGTGACCATACTATCACATTGCTGACTAGGCCTGAATGCTCCTGCATCAGGAGAGCTGGAGACTCGGAAGCAGGGCAATCTGGCTTACCGAAGGAGATAACAATACTAAGTTCTTCCATAAATTTGCTAATGGAAGAAAAGCTATAAATACTATTTGGTAACTTCACAATGCGCAGGGACAATCGGTAACTACACAACAAGACTTGGCTAGATTAGCAAATGAGCACTTCAACAACATCTACAAGGTGCCTAGAGAAGTGAATATATTGGAAATCATGCGGGTTGCAGAACTATTTCCTAGGTTTGTACAGCAGGAAGACTTGGAGAATCTGATGATGGAAGTGACAAAGGAAGAACTGGAAGCAACTATAAAATGGTTCAAGAAAGATAAGAACCCAAGACCTGACGGATGGACCATCGAATTCTATATTGCTTTCTTTGATATCCTGGGGGATGATCTTCTCAAGATTGTGGAGGACTGCAGAAGAAGGGGAAAATTATCCTCGGCAATCAAATCCACCTTCATTGCCCTTATCCCAAAATCCGATTTCCCCTCCTCTTTCAATGACTTCCATCCCATCTCTCTTTGGAACTGTCTGTATAAGATTATTGCAAAGATCATCGCAAATCGTCTGAAGTCAATCCTCTCTAGACACATATCCTCAGAGCAGTTTGCTTTCCTTCAACATAGACACATACATGAGGCGATCGCCATTGCTAAGGAGCTCCTACATACTATGCAGACGAAGAAGCAGAAAGGTATGATATTGAAGGTGGACCTCTCGAAGGCCTTCAATAGAACAAATTGGCTCTACATTAGACTAATATTGACCCACTTGGGCTTTCCTTATGCATATATCAAGTGGATTATGTGCTACATCAAGGAAGTACCTAACAACGTTTCATTAAATGGGGAAGCCACATCCTTCTTCCTATCGGAGAGAGGACTCAGGTAGGGATGTCCTCTCTCCCCCCTCCTCTTTTTACTCATCATGGAAGGATTAAGTAGATAAATCATCGCTACCTGCAATAGGAATCAATTGGTTGGCATAAAGATCTCAGACAATTTTTACCTAACCCATCTATTGTTTGTTGATGAAGTTCTCATTTTCTTAAATGGCAACATTGGAGACACCACGGTCCTCCAAAATATTTTCAAACTCTTTCTATAGGCAACTGGAATGACTGTGAATGATGGGAAGTCCAAAATGACCACTTTTGGATGCTCTCAGCATGAGACCATATTCACCTCTCAGTGCTTCCCCTTCACCCCGTTGAATCTGGAAGATGGTCTAAAATACCTGGGCTTCAGGCTCAAGCCCCTTGGTTACAGGATAGGAGATTAGACATGGCTCATTGCTAAAGTGGAAAAGCGCCTACAGGTTTGGTACCATAAATACCTATCCTGTGCTGGTAGGCTAATCCTTATCAAAGCTATGATCGAGGCCACTCCTGTTTTCTAGATGACCCTGGCTTGGATACCGGAAGGTATTCTGAACAGGCTTCAAAGTATATGCTACAGATTCTTATGGAAGGGCAATCAACCGGGCATAATCTTCGCTTGGGTCAAATGGGACAAAATTGCTATTCCAAAGAGATGGGGAGGATGGGGCATTAAAAGACTTGATCTTTTCTCGAAAGCCTTGGCAGCAAAACTTGGTTGGCACCTAATCACTACTGACAGTCTCTGGTCTCGGGTTGCACAAGTGAAAGACTTCTGGCCCATGAATTTGATGGACTGGTTCAGGCAGATACATGGAACCAACAATAACATCTCCAATATCTAGAAGGCGGTTACGAATGCATTACCACTACTTAGAGAAGGTATCACTTGGAGAACAAACAAAGGAAATCCTGTTTGTATTGGCACTAATCCATGGGTTGGCTGCGGCAATGCACACAGATTGCTAGCAGATTTGATTAGGTACCTTAACAGCAGGGGAATCACTCACATTAAACACATTGGGGATAGGAATAATTCCTCCTTTCTTCAGCAGGCTTGGAAATCGGCCCAGGATTTGGACATATCCGAACCTTGGCGACTCGATTGGAAAGAATATACTGAAGCACTCAGGCAGGCACATATTCGTTTGACAGATGAAGCATATGAGCTTATATGGGCTTTCGCAAAACACGGTGCATACTCTCCTAAAGAGGGCTACATCAGACTTATGGAACATTACAATCCTTAGTATATCAACCTGGCTTGGAGATTACTCTCGAAGCTTAAGGCGGCACCCCGTTCCCGTCTACTGTTGTGGAATATACTTTTTGACAAGATCCCTACAAGAACCAATTTGATGAAAAGGTCCTTTAATGGCCCTTTTTGGTGTCATTTGTGTTGAAATGACGAAGAGAGTACTGATCACCTCTTCCTACTTTGCCCATCCTCACAAGATTATTGGAATTGTATCTGCGCACATTATCCCTCCCTAAAAGCCTGGCAAGGGCACAACATTCAGAATGCATGGAGTTCTTGGTGTCCAAACCATTTTGGAAAAGCCAGGAACATGCCCCTCCTTGCCTGCTGGTCTATTTGGATTGCCAGAAACCTTTCTATATTCAACCACAAAGCCCCTCATTGGCTGACTATTCTGCTCCATACAATCGCTGATTTTGATCTTATTCCCGAGGAGGACACCAACTCCCCTCCCCGTACCATTATCCCGGAAACCATAGACAAATCAAAACCGTGGGCTTATTTTGATGGTTCCAAACAAGAGACAGGATGTGGTGGGGGAGCCATCCTTTATCTAAATGAATCTCACTATTATAAGATTCAAATCAACCTCGGCAGGGGCACAAATAATTATGCTAAACTTTGTACTGCTAAACATCTCATACATTTTGCTTTAGAACAACACTGCAATCATTTACAGTTATTTGGTGACTCCAAAATCATTTGTAATTGGCTTAATAATGCATCCCATTGCAATGTTTTTTCTTTGAGACATATACTAGAAGAAGCTCAAAGATTGATATTCTCTTTTTATTCCTTTGTCTGTCACCACATTTATAGGGAGCAAAACACGGGGGCAAATCAACTTTCAAAAGCGGCAGCACATAGACAGGTCGATGATTGGCTGATACAGGAGGAAATTGATGGGTCCTACCATCAATACTATCACAGAGCCTTTGTGGAACTTGGTCAAATTGGGCTATAAGCCCAAAAACTTTATTTTTGTACATATTTTATAAATTATGATTTCTAGTAACCACTTCAGTGGTTCATATATATGCTTTGGACATACAGTTTTGATATCTGGTATATAGTTTTTTCTCTCTCTGCGAAGAGACAACACAATTTTGGAGACACAATCTAGCTGATAATAGACTCCCTACGTGGAGATATAGCTGTTATGCTTTTCTATCTATTTTGTGTTAGGATATTCCGACACATAGGAAATAGTTAAGTTCAACTTGGTCTAGTATAGAGTTAGGTATAGCGTTAGGTAAAGTGTGTTTCTTTACCGTTGTACATTTTGTAACTTACAATCCGACGGTCACGATATGTAGTGATCCGACGGTTCATTCTCTCCTCGGTATTACC
>APFE031746300.1:0-30138 GCA_000404065.3 Pinus taeda | reverse complement strand
TGTGGAGAATGTAGGGTCCATCAATGATCTATCAGGAAAAGCCAGACTGTTTCTTGTTCTGCCAGTTGCAATTGTGGATGCTTTCATCGTTATTTGGATTTTTACTTCTTTGTCTAAAAACAGTGGAGAAACTTCAGGCAAGGAGGTCGCTTGCTAAGCTAGACATTTACAGGAAATTCACTAATGCATTGGCAGTTGATGTATTTGTTTCTGTGGCATGGATTGGATATGAGAAAATGACTATGCGACTAGCTTGGGAGCTGCTGCAACATGGATCCTGTGAATATTCAAACATGAGTGCTGCCAAGATTTCCAGTACCTTTTACCATCTGAAAGACCAAGGATTGAAGATTCCATTCTGGAAGCAGAGAATAGCCCTGTTTCACTTACAAATAAAGAAGAAATGTTTTCTGGGCCTGAATTTTTACTTCTGATAAAACTATATGGATGGTGAGAAAGATGAAGATTGCCAGCGATTAAGCAGTGCACAGGCACTAGAAAATGAGATGTTGAATTTTGATAATTCTCAAGCTGTTGTGAATAGTGCTGTGACCGAAGGTGAAACTGCAAATTTACAAAGAGAGTTTGATGCTGCTAGAGAGAGTTTCCAAAACATTCCTACAGCACTGTGTATGATGCCTAAAATGGACCCATGTGGTGTATATGCAAATGACAAACTAAGATTGGATCAACGTGAAGTATATGGATTTGATTATGATTATACATTGATTCATTACAGTGGCAACTTACAAACATTAATCTATGATATTGCAAAGGAGCATATTGTCAAAGAGCACAGATATCCCGAAAGCTGCTTACAGTTTCAGTATGATCCTGAGTTCCCTATAAGAGGGCTATTTTATGACAAAAAGAATGGATGTTTATTGAAGTTGGACTTTTTCCACAATATCGAACCTGATGGATGCTACTATGGGCACCGTAAGATGAGCAGGGAAGAACTTGAACGCATTTATGGAAGCAGGCATATAAGCAGAGATTATGCTTCGAATCTGGTTGGTCTTATGGACTTGTTTTGCTTTAGTGAGGCATGCCTTATATCAAACATTATTCAGCATTTTGTTGATGCAAGGTTGGACTTTGATGCATGTTATGTTCTTGAGGATGTGAAGCATGCAATTGGGTACGTTCATCAAAGTGGGCTTGTTCATAGAACAATTCTTGCAGAGCCAGATAAATATTTGGTGAAGAATGCTGCAGTGTTGAAATTCTTGAGGACACTAAGAGAAAGGGGGAAGAAACTCTTTTTATTGACAAATTCACCTTTCTATTTTGCAGATAGAGGGATGCGCTATATGTTCCAGGATTTTGGACTTAATGAGGATTCATGGCTTGACTTGTTTGAAGTGGTGATTGCTCTTTCTGACAAACCAAATTTCTACACTTCAGATCGGCCTTTCAGGCGCTATGACATGGAGAAGGATATTGTAACATTTTCAAAAGTCAATACATTCCAACCTCATACAGTCTTCACGTGGATATCCTTATTACTCTGCACCTCTTCGCTGAATGCTTCAATTAAATACTTCACTCTAAAAATGGAAAATCTGCAGAGTCCATCTTAAGCCTCTTGATGTATGAGCATACCTCACACCTTGAGGTGTTGCATTCTGCCACGATCTTATACAATTTTTTGTTTTTTCCTCTATGTATGCATGCCCAGTGCGATATTTTGAAATGCTGTTTCTGGCGTTTCCTCGAGGTTTAAGGTGATCCAGAGTGGTATTTTATCTATGATGATCTAAAAATGAAGCATGGAGAGGGGCATGTCAGAGAAAGTTCATTTTTTTAATTCAGGCAAGCCCTTCTGATCCGGAGAATTTTCCATTTGTTGTGCTTGGAAATAAAATTGACGTGGATGGTGGGAACAGCAGAGTGGTCTCTGAGAAAAAGGCCAGGGCATGGTGTGCTTCTAAAGGCAACATTCCCTACTTTGAAACTTCTGCAAAAGAAGGCTTTAATGTTGAAGTAGCTTTCCAATGTATAGCCACGGAACAGGGGAGCGATCTATTGACCAGAGACCAGAGAGTAGGTTGAGGAGGGCGTAAGTTAAATCAGCCTAGATCTCTTCGACTCCATCTTCATTCAACATAAGCTCGAACTCATCATGTCGGCCCGCAGAAGAACTCTTTTAAAGGTTATCATCCTTGGCGATAGCGGGGTTGGTAAAACCTCGCTGATGAATCAATATGTAAACAAGAAATTCAGCAACCAGTATAAAGCAACCATTGGAGCTGACTTCTTGACTAAAGAAGTTCAGTTCGAGGATAGATTGTTCACATTACAGATATGGGATACCGCTGGCCAGGAAAGATTTCAGAGCCTTGGTGTTGCCTTCTACCGTGGTGCCGATTGCTGCGTTCTTGTTTACGATGTTAATGTGCTAAAATCATTTGATAACCTAAATAATTGGCGCGATGAATTTCTAATTGGCAAACTAAGTATGCGGAGATGCACTCTTTATGGGAAGATTATTTAAGGGACCCTTCATGGTATCCGTTTAAGGTTGTACCAGTGCTTGGAGATACAGAAAAACACGAGCTTTTCATGAATGAGGATGATGAGAAGTTGAGGGACCTCCGTATTGAAATGGGGAAAGAGGTGTGTGACACTGTGAATGTAGCTTTGAAAGAATTAAATGAATACAATGCAAGCTGAAGATATCCAATACCAGAGGCGTGGAATAAAGCGGAGAACAGAAGGACAGCCAGCCACCGCCTCAATCCAAAAAGACAAAAATCATTTATGGAACCGCCTAAAGGATTCATGCGCAGCCTTAGATATTTACTCCAAGATGCCAGCTGCCCCAGCTCAGCTCATATAGTCTTTCATGCATTTATATTTAGCAGCAAACACTGATTTACTTCAGATCTGTTTAGATCGGTTTGATAGATATTTTGAGATATTTTCCTTGAGATCTTATCCACAGATCTAAGTCTGTAAATATTTTCTATAAAAACCTCCCTATGTACTGTTCAAAGTGTGAGAGATGTTTTGATCGTTAATCTCATTTTGAGACTTGCTGTGTACACTCTGAGAGGTTTAATAAACAGAGCTTGCTGGAACATGTGTGTTTGGACTGTCGGAATGTGTATTTGATGGCTGAAGAACAAGATTGCAGAATTCTCGTGTTTCCTCATGGACTAATAAGTTTTCCTCATCTCTTTCTACAGTTGCTATGTTTGCTATATCGTATCTATGTCATGATCTAAACTTGCAGGGAAAAAGAATAGTTCATATGTCACTTAGCTGTGCTCTGCCCTCAATTCCTGCTTTTTCTCAATGTTTTCTTTCTAAACTAGCCTATAATATGAATTCCTCTTAGGCTCATATTTGCACTAGTTTCCTCCGTATATGAATATTGTTGTAGGAATTTCTTAATTGCTCCTATAGGATATTCATTCACGTTCCCTCTGTCAGCACGAATGAAAATTACTTAGCTGTCTTTCATTCCTTGCATCCGTTTCATCCTCATTCAAACCTGATATTATTCCTTGTGCAGCTATCGTGCTCTGTAGTCTCTTCTTTGCCAAAGAAAACACATTCTTCAGTCCACATCCTTGACTCCATGCCCAATGTTCTAAACCTCTTGCACTTTGCATGCCAAATGCTACCTGAATTGATCATTCATCCCGCCAAACTTAAACAAAAAACCATGTGCATAATAACTAGCCTGAAATCATTTCCTAAACAAAGCTAAATCCCGAAGAGAGAGCCCTCTCTGACTGTTGGTAGGCTAGGACCGGCAGTCCAAAGCTTGGTCTGTGGTTACCTCGGCCGTATCCCTGAAGGAGCCAAGGGACAACCTGAGTGTTAACACATCAAAAAGAGGGGGACATGGCACGAAAGGCATGTCCAATATTTCCTCACGATGATGAAAAGGGAGGAAATAATGAATTAAATTCAAAATATTTTCTTGACATCTAGACCAAGAAACGAAACTTCTCATCTAAGAACTGCCAGTCCACATCCTCATCGGGAAATTCATAACAAAGATGAAGGAAATGATCAATAAAAATGTTTAAGAGATTCATTTCATTCCATTCTAATTTGATTAATTTCATCAATAACATCATGATACTCATATTTGTCGAAAATGCGATGAAGTTCATTAACCAACTGCTTAAAAGATGAAACAAAAGCAGTAGGTAGCAATTAACACCATTGCTTCACACGACCATCCAATATAAGGGTAAACAACCGTGCAATGGTTTCTTTAGAATAAACACCACTTGAAAAAAAATCTAAGAAACTTAATTACATAACAAGGATGGTTGTTGTACCCTTGCCATCGAATTTAAAATGTGACAAGTTATGTAAAAAGTTTGCAGGTATTAAAAGATTTAAGGCTTCATTAAAAACACCTTAGATTATGATCTAGGATGAAGCCATTAAAGGTGAGAGACTGAAATAGACATCACAGGCTCAAATTATCATTTGTCCCTCCTTCTCACACGAAAAATGTTGATGGTTCTAGATGGCACCAACATTGTAAGGGGATCTCCCTAATATGAAGTCCCTGATAGACCTCAAATTGTTTAGTGTAGGAGTCCCATTCAGGCATATGGTCTAACCACCATTGGAAAGGTTTCAAAGATATGCCTTGGTTACCATTACACACAAGAGAACATAACACCTCTTTGGGGCATCAGGTATGTGAGCTTTGTGAGACACCCAATGTAAGGTGCAAGAGGGAACATCCATGACTGATAAAAGGAAAATGAGCCTCCAATTAGAAAAGTAGTAGTACTATCCTAAACGGGACTTGAGTAGGAAGAAAAAAAATTATTTAGTTATTGCAGATTAGTCCACATTATAAGCAACAATCATTGAAATATAACAACACTCATTCAATAACAACAATACCTAAGCAAAAAATTAGTTCATTGGCTCAATATCTAATTAAAGTGACATATATCGTAAACATAACAAGAATAGTCCTATATATCTATGATACATGTATGAAGAAGTGTCAGCTAATAGAGCTTCTGATTAAGAGTGAATGATCCCAAGTACATTGTTAGATGTATGAAACACTATGTCCGGTAGTGGAACATGAAACCACAACATGCTTTTCCAAATAATGATCTATCTCCTATGCAACTACAAGGGAAGTGAAGGTAAGACTCCAAGAATCCAAGCCCTTAGATGCGGCTTTTATTGTGTCACCAAACCCTTAGCTTGAGCTATGAGGAGATATTTATAACAAATAATAATGAACTTTTTACTTCCTTATAACTCTTTAACTCCTATGACTATTCATATTCTATTCATGACTTATTACATTCCATATGTGACTATTCACATTCCACATGTGTCCCTTGGAATTCATTACGAAGTAGTCTACCCAGGCAGAGGAATTGCATGGGAATATATGTCGGTTCGGAAAACTTCTTACTTCAGTCATTGGCAAATACAATGTCAAAATTCTATGTCAGCTGTGACGATCAAGGTCTATATGGTAGGATTAGGGATTCATGTCAGATTCAATGTGATGTTAGTCTCCATCTGCTGACTACTCATTAATGGAGTGTGGTTGGGTGGGTGGAGGAAAAAATAATTCTCTACCATGTTTTTTAACGAATTCTCCATTCTCCATTCGAATATTCAAAAGCCATTGATGCCCATGTTTCGAAACAAATTCTCCATCTCCATTTGAATTTGTAGGTTGAGCTCACTAAACAGAATTTTGATATTAAGATTGTCGGTGGTCTAAACCAATTTTCCATTTTCCCTACTAATTGAACTCCTAGATAGTGAATTTCCTTTGTCGGTCGTCGACCTGTATTGAACAAGTGATTTTCCTTTTCCCTCTCAACCCATAGTAGCATCACATTACCATGCTCTTTTCTGTGCAAAAATTTTGCGTCCTTCTCTCTCTATTTTGTGTTGTGCTTATATTCAATTTTATGTTATGATTTGATTTTGGTTTGTTTTTGTTGGTTATTTTTTTCTTTTCAATTCCTATAAGGTGGGCCAAGAATTGTTTCCTTGAATGGTGTTCAATAATTTGATGCAACTTTGTCCTAAGATGGAGAATGAGTCGACTCGTGTAGGATGTTATTGAATCAGACTAGATATCACAAGGGATGCCTCTGGTGCTTAAAATGTTGCTGCTACTTTGATTTTCCTTTACTTTTACATAGAATCACCAAGCCTGCCCCAGGTGGATCAGATCCATGGCAGAAACAAGGAAATATGGTGAAGGGATTTAACCCTAATGTTAAACAGCTTAACCCTAAGAGGGATCATTCAATACAATTGAAGAACAGTAATCAAATACCAAAAACAATTCTAGAGCACTAGATGTTAATTCATCTACAAGCCCAATGTGTTCGCTGTTAGCTAAATATATCAAGTTCTGCTTGTCTCTTTGCACTAAAAGAACCAGGTTTATCTTCCCTTCTATTTTTTTCTTCAATTGATTTTAACATTGACTCTGGTGGTTTATTTTGTTTTGAACAATTTTCATTACCCTTCAATTGTTAAAGGTGAAAGCCAACAAAGTTCATCTTTTATTGGTTACAATAAATGTATTGGGCAGTGTTGGTCCATTAAAACTTTTGTTAAGATAAGATGAGACTGTGCATAAAATAATTCACATTGCTATGAAATTATACGCTTGGGAAGGTCATGTGCCAGTTCTAGGCTACAATGCTAAACAATTTGAGCTATACTATGACTATAGTGGAACAGAAGGTAGTGTTATACCGTATTCTTAATTGGTAACCATCTAAAAAGGATTTCCTTAATTTATATCGTTATTTTCCTCTCCGTATTATATATCTTTATATACTTCTTTATCTACATACATGTTAAAGAATTTATATATAAGAGATTAATCATACAAAAAAATTATCGCTTCAATCAGAAGCTAACAAGTAAAACCCTAAGAAAATTATCCTGAAGAAAGATTAGTTAAAGTTGAAAATCATAATCTTTTTTTTAATTACAATGGAATCGGCAACAGCGGCAAATTCGTGACTCGTGTTACATGGGGTCAATTCTGATCACTACCTCTATAACCACTGGAAGCTGCGCATGCCCCTCTATACAGTTCCAGGGTAAGCCCGGGGAATTTGAACTCGTGACCATCAGTTCAGAGCCCGCCTTTCTAAAAAACTTCACCGCATTGTGATTACCAACTCGCCTACCCCGTGGGGCTATTGAAAATCATAATCTTATTATTGTACCGAAATTATTATTTATTCTAAATTTTTACATGATTAATTTGTGATTAATTTGATATACAAGTGCTTTGTCATTATTTTTATTTGTATTCATGAAACCCTATCAAGTTGTTGGAGTTTTAAGAATGAGGAATTTACTACTAGGCAAAAAATATGTAGTAAAATTGAAGAAGAGGAGAAATTTATGATCAATCCTCTTGCTCAGCGACAACAACATCATTTGAAGGGAAACCTTTGGAAAAGTTGGTGGAACAATTTTGGTATTTATTCTCATTGAATGAACCTTTATACCAATAGTGTTTTGTCTCATGCAATGAGGTTGGTTATAATTTTCATGGCTATCGTCTCTACTTTATAGAGTCATGCTGCATATTTATTGGCCTATTCATTGTTGAAGAACGTTTGAGCATGTTATTACATGGAAGAGATTAATGTGAATTGTGGAATGCGTTCGAATATCGAATTAACCATTTATTTTTACAATCTTCATGGATCTAAATATAAGTTCTCAGATTTAAATTAATCTCAAAACACATTTTCATATTTAGAATTCATTTAATAGTTGTTTTACAAATTCATGCTTGTTACGGTTTAGATTTGCTTAATCAATCTATTTTCTTTGACAAGAATGAAGTATATATTGATGATGTTAACTTGACTTTCTTATCTCTTACATTGTGAAATTTTTATAGATTTACACTGTTTTTTTATATATTGGTTTTAATTTTTGATTAATTGAATTAACTTTCATTTTTTATGATCAAAATTTTCACTGTTTTATATTTTTATTGTAGAAATTTCTCATTTCCCACCCCGGTATTTAGTTTCACCTTATTTCTCCCATATAGTTAAATGCCCTTTCTCATATCCATACATTCAACAACTGAAAAAATAATTTTTTGCTGAAAACACAAATTCTGGAAATTTTACAGAATGCTGGAAAATGGAGAAATAAAAATCAGTAGGTACAAACAATCATTTAACACATTTGAACACAGTGATTTTTGGTCAATGTGACCCTAGAAAAACCCCCTACAACTCTTGGGGAAAACCAGTTCGAGAGCTCTTCTTTATTTCTGAAAATGCCATTTTTACAGTGAGTAATATTCAGCGAAAAATCAGCAAGCAAATTTACAACTTATCTCTTTTCCCGTCCCTCACAGCAAACTAGAAATTACAGCAAACATGACAGCAATAAACATTGTATGGCCTCCTTGATTTTCATGCTCACTTTCAGCCTTAAATGTTGTTTTACAGCCTACAATAAATGTGATGTACGGACTGCAATAAATGCACTGTACGGACCTCAATTTATGTGCAGAAAAAAAAACAGCAAACTGCTCCTCGATTTCTGTGCAAACCACTCAATTTCTGTGCAAACCAGTTGTACGTATTTCTAGAAAATCGTGCCAAAATCAGCCTTTCACTGTGTGCTAAATCAATTGCACAAATTTACTCAACTGTTGCCTTGGAATGTGCGCCAAGCTGTTGTCTCCTTCTCCTCCTTGTCCAGAAATCTCCCTTGCTCTCTTGCTCTCCTCGTCTCAATCTACTCATGAAAGAATGAATGACCTTTTGCCTCATTTTCCTCCTCTAATCTAATCCTAAGTGACTTGTGGGTAACCTCTAAATCCAATGGCAGAAATAGATTGAGATCTAGGGCTGAGATTAAATGCTCATTTAAATCTCACTTTTTATTTTTTAACTCACCCCAATTTAATAAAGACCCACTTAGTCATTTATTTCCAAAGTCACTTTTCCTTTCTAATTTTACATTAACTTTAATAAATTTACTTTAAAATTAGACTTTACTAACTTTATCACTTAAAGTTACTTTTAAATTAGATTTAACTTTATAAAAATTATAAAGTTACTTTAGGAGAAAAATTAAATTCTTTTTGGACATTTTTTCCTAGGCCAAAGATCAAAGCCTTAGGGAACCACCTGTCATCCGGTACCAAATTTAAACACTCCCTCTTACCGAGGAAGGTGTTCGTCACCACACCATCTTGTCTCTGAAGTGGTCATGCTTGCCCCATGGTAAGGCTTTGGTAAGAATATCTGCAACCTGCTCATCAGTGGGAATGTACTCAAGCTTCACAGCTCCCTTCTGAACATAGTCTCTGATGAAATGATATTTGATCCCGATATGCTTTGACCTGTCATGAAATACTGGATTCTCCATGATTTTAATGCAACTCTGATTATCACAGTAAATCACTGAAGGTCTGAACGGCTGACCAAACAACATCTTGTGAAGCCAGATGGCCTCACAACTAGCTAGACTGGCTGCCATATACTCTGCTTCAACTGAACTCAATGCTACTGACTGTTGCTTCCGGCTGAACCATGACACTACTGCTAAACCCAACCCAAAATAGCACCCTGAAGTGCTCTTCCTATCAGAAGCACAACTTGCCCAATCAGAATCAGTATAACCTGCCAATCTCACTCCATCCCCCTGCCTGTAGACCAGACCATAAACCACTGTCCCTTGCAAGTACTGCAAAATGTGTTTTGCAGCCACCCAGTGAACCTTCCTAGGCTCACACATAAACTGACTCATCATGTTGACTGCAAAACAAATATCTGGTCTAGTGTTGACCAAATACATCAAGGAACCAATCAGCTTCCTGTACAATGTGGGATCCACCAACTCGGAATACGAAGCATGAAGCTTCTTCTAGTTGGTAATCATCGGTGCCGACATGGGTCTACAATCCTCCATGTGGAATCTGCCAAGGATGTCCACAATATACTTCCGCTGCCCCAGGAAGAAATGCCCCTCCTCCTTCGACACCTCCAAACCCAAAAAGTAATGCATCAAGCCGATGTCTTTCATCTCAAACTCCATTGCAAGATCTCTCTTGCAGTGCTCTATGAGTCTCTCTACACCTGTAATGACCAAGTCATCCACATGCAACACTAGAATGAGGGGCTCCTAACCTATCACAATAAAGTAAAGGTTCATATATACCTCACTCTTTATGAAACCCATCCTCTGCAAATATGTATCTATCCTAGAGTACCAAGCTCTGGGAACTTGCTTTAGGCCAGAACGAACCTTCTTTAGTCTACAGACATGGGACTCCTTCCCAGGCACCTCAAAGCCCTGTGGCTGCTCAATGTACACCTCCTCTTATATGAAGCCATTCGGAAACATAGTCTTCACATCCATCTAGTGGATCTTCCAACCCATCTTTGCTGCTATCGATATAATGGAGCGGATTGAAGTATATAGAGCCACGGGAGCGAAGGTCTCCTCATAATCAACTCCCTCTACTTGGGAGAACCCTCTAGCCACAAAACTCACTTTGAATTTCTCAATGTTGCCATCTGCAGCATGCTTTACCTTGTGAATCCATCTAGAAGTAACCACGGATTTGCTCTCAGGCCTCGCCACCACCTCCCAAACATCATTCTTCATGATAGAAGAATACTCCTCCTGCATGGCCTCTCTCCAGATCTACTGGCTAGCTGCCTCCTCATAGCTAGAAGGCTCAGAGTCAAGAATGCTGGTAGCCATTGCCATATAGCTACAAAACCTCTCAGGTGGTCTACTCTCTCTGACCGGCCTCTTCAGCTCAGCAACAGATGTGGCATCTCTCAAGGTGTCCTGAAGCCACTTGGGCTTCCTCTTCCCTCAGCGCACTTCTCCCACTGGAGAATGAAACTCCTCCTTGTCATCATCAGGGGCTTGAACTCCTGACTGTCTGTCGGTTGTCCTCCTACCTGCACCTGAACCTGTAGAAGTTGAGGTACCGTGCGAACTATCCATCAGCGGACTCCCTAGTGAACTGCTCTTTGAACTGCTTGGAGCACCACCCCTCTGGCTCGGCGAGCCACTGCTCACTCACGGACCTGACATCCTCATAGATGTACCTCCTGATCCTCCTAATCCTTACCCACTAGATCCCTACGACTGACTCAACTGCTATTGAGGTTCTAGTTGATCCAGATACTCTAACTCCCGTGACCTCCTAAAGGCCCTGTCCTCCTTGAACTTCACATCCCGCCTAACAACAACTCTCCTCTGTGCAGGAATGTAAATCTGAAAGGCCTTTGAGGTCTCACTGTAGCCCACAAGGATACTGTTCTCTGTAGTGGGCTCTAGTTTGGTCCTCTTCTCCTTAGGTATCTAGGAGTATGTAATGCATCCAAAGATACAAAGATGACCAATATTAGGCTTCTTCTGAGAGAAAGCCTCCTCTGGAGTCATGTGTCCCAAGGCACGCTGCAGACTCCTGTTATGCAAGTAAACAGTTGTGTTGTAGGCCTCTGCCCACAAGAACAATGGTAACCCTTCATCATGTAACATGGCTTTGGCAGCCCCTACGATGGATTTGTTCTTCCTCTTCGCAACCCCGTTTTGTTGGAGGTTGTAAGGAACAATGAGATCCCTCCTAATGCCTGCCTCTACACAATAATCAACAAACTCTCCAAGGGTGTACTCTCCCCCATTGTCCGACCTCAGGGACTTGATCTTCTGACCTGTCTGTGTCTCCACAAGAGCTCTAAACTCCTGAGACCGCTTGAAGACCTCACTCTTGGTCTTCAAGAAATAAATCCAAGTCCTCTTAGAGTGATCATCAATGAATGAAACATAGTACTCATATCCGCTCAAGGAAACATGAGACATCCGACCGCTCACATCAGAATGAATCAAATCAAGTATCCCAGTCGCTCTGCTGTCACTGCTGGGAAAAGGGGATTTGGCAAACTTACCCATCGCACATCCTCTGCAAGTATCAAAGTGATCAGTAATGAAATCTGGCACACCTGTAGTGATCTCTCGCAATGTCCTTAAGGCTCCATTATACATATGTCCCATCCTGCAGTGCCAAATCTCACATAGCTTAGAACTGGTAGCTCTACTGTCGGTACTACTGCTCAATGCCACAAGGGACTGGAATGCAAACTTGTACACCTTTTCATGGCGTACACCTATCACTCTAGCTGAATCAGCTGGAGTAGCCCTAGGATACATCAACACCTATCCTCCCCTGAACAGTATCTCATATCCTCTGTCCTCCAAAGCTGAGATGGATATGAGGTTCTTCCTCATCCCTGGCACATAAAGAACATCTGACACCTTCAAGGGAGGTTTGGACTCCCTCTGAAATGTTAGTGTCCCCACCTCGACTACTCTAACGACTCTGTCATCACCGAGTACTACCTCTATATCAGTGCCACTCTTTGAAAGCTCAGAGAAGTACTCATGGACTCCTGTCATGTGACGTGAAGCCCCACTGTCCACATACCAGATACCTGAAGATGCTTCGCTAATCGAGGGAAAAGCATGCTCCCTCTGAACCTGTGTGGTAGGTGATCCTGCACTAGAGGACTCATACGCAGTGAACCCAAACTCCCGATCAAAATGAACTACAAAGTCCTCAACCTTTGCTGAAGCTGCCACACTCTGGTTCTTCCCCTTCTTCTTCTTATTCTCCGGACACACAACTGCATAGTGTCCCATCTTTTGACAATTCCAACACTTCACCTTGGAATAGTCCTTCTGTGTGTTACCCTGTTTACCTTTACCTTTGCCTTTGCCCCCACCTTTGCTTGTGGAAGCTTGCTTCTTCCCTTTGCCTTTCTTGCCTCTTGCTGACAGTGCTACATCCTCATCCTGCTCAAATGGCTTGGCTGCCCCAAGCTAACCTTTCCTGATCTCTGTCTGAATGTAGTTATCCCAAAACCTTTCCCATCTGGGAAGGGTCTCACGTGCACAAACCCCATCAGCAAAATTCATCCATGAATGGAGGAGGCCATTCACTGCAATCTGCACCAACTCAGTGGGTTGAATGGCCTCTCTAATTGCTGCCAACTCATCTCTCACATTAGTAATCTTTGTGAGATATCCAGCTCACTATCATTACCCATCTTAATGTTCTTCAGCTTCTCCTTCAGGACCATTTTCCGGTTCTCATTGGTACTCTGGTAGAGATTGGAAAATGTTGTCCACATCTCATGGGCATTGCTCTTTCCTCTCACATGAGGAATGCAATGGTCTTTGACTCCGTCTAGAATCAGCCTCTTACCCTTGTTGTTCTTTTTATTATACTCAGCCAACTGAGTAGCATCAGTAGACACAACAACAGGGTTCTATGCGGTATGCACCATGATATCCCATACTTCTACCACCTCAAAGATACTCTGCATTCTCTCCTTCCAAACGTTGTAATTTGTATGCCCATCCATCCTATTCTCCACCCTCAATCCCAATGACATCCTGCTGTCCTAAAACTGAAAAATAACACTGTTGTAGTAAAGATAAAACTGTTGTTTGTGAAAAATCAGCTTGCTGGAATTTTCTGAGTGAAAAATCAACATAATATAATTTTCCTCCTTGCTTGCTCAAATTGCACTTTAGCACTCAAGCTCTGATACCATGTAGAAATTTCTCATTTCCCACCCCGGTTATCAGTTTCACCTTATTTCTCCCATATAGTTAAATTCCCTTTCCCATATCCATACATTCAACAACTGAAAAAATAAATTTTTGTTGAAAACACAAATTCTGGAAATTTTACAGAATGCTGGAAAATGCAGAAATAAAAATCAGCAGGTACAAACAGTCATTTAACACATTTAAACACAGTGATTTTTGGTTAATGTGACCCTGGAAAAACCCCCTACAACTCTTGGGGAAAATCGGTTCGAGATCTCTTCTTTATTTCTGAAAATGTCTTTTTTATAGTGAGAAATATTCAGCAAAAAATCAGTAAGCAAATTTACAACTTATCTATTTTCCCATGCCTCACAGCAAACTAGAAATTACAGCAAACAGGACAACAATAAATGTTGTACGGCCTCCTCAATTTTTGTGCCCACTTTAAGCCTTAAATGTTGTTGTATGGACTGCATTAAATGTGTTGTACATACTGCAATAAATGCATTGTACAGACCTTGATTTGTGTGCATAAAAAAATAGCAAATTGCTCCTCGATTTCTATGCAAACCACTCTTCAATTTGTGCGCAAACTAGCTGTACGGATTTCTAGAAAATCGTGTCAAAATCAGCCTTTCACTGTGTGCTGAATCAGCTGTACAAATCTGCTCAATTGTTGCCTTGGAATGTGTGCCAAGATGATGTCTCCTTCTCCTCCTTGTCCAGAAATCTCCCTTGCTCTCTTGCTCTCCCCCTCTCAATCTGCTCATGAAAAAATGAATGACCTTTTGCCTCATTTTCCTCCTTTAATCTAATCCTAAGTGACTTTTGGTTAACCTCTAAATCTAATGGCTGAAATAGATTGAGATCTAGGGCTGAGATTAAATGCTCATTTAAATCTCACTTTTTATTTTTTAACTCACCCCACTTTAATAAAGACCCACTTAGTCATTTATTTCCAAAGTCTATTTTCCTTTCTAATTTTACATTAACTTTATTAAAGTCACTCTTAAATTAGATTTAACATTATAAAAATTATAAAGTTACTTTAGGAGAAAAATTAAATTCTTTTTGGACACTTTTCCCTAGGCCAAAGATCAAAGCCTTAGGGAACCACCTATCCTCTGGTACCAAATTTCAACATTTATTAGTTAAATTAATATTTTATATAACTATTCGACATGGTTTTATAAGATATTTAACACCTAATATAGGTGAGATACATTTTTAATCTTTTAAGTTTAAACTAAAAACTAGTTCTTGCTATATATGATTCTTGTATATCAAACACAATTAACACCGAAGATAGGTGATATGCATTTGTAATCTTTTAAGTTTTAAATTAATAACTAGTTCTTACTATATATGATTATTGTATATCAAACAGAATTAAAGATTTCATTGTCTTTGAATTTTTGATAATGCTATAAATGGAGGAAAGACAAAGGTTTCATTATGTTTGAAGATTTCATTGTTATTGATTCAAACCTTTTTGTGCAATTGACAATGCATTACATAAAATACATTAGAAAAGTGGATGAGAAGGATGAGAAACATTCATCTAGAAAAAACAAATTAAGTAGGCAATAAGATTACTATAGTAGCATGAATATGCACTTCCATTAGCCTTATTAGCTTCAACTTATTACATATTAATTGAAATTCGATTCAGCAACATATAAACCTAAGCAACATGATTTAGTTACCATTGAAAATTTTGTTGCAAAATTTGTTCCTATTTAATGGGCAATAGATTCTTATAAAATTGCCCCACCAAAACTATAATTGTCAACAAAAATTCATTAATGATGGTGTTTGAGAACTATGAATGATACTTAAAAGCTAATCATCCATACCCTATTTCAATATTTTTAATTAGAGAGTGCATTAAACAATAACATTGATTATAATGAATAATTTATTATATGAACAAGTGGGAAAAAAAAATCTACATTATGTAGAACAGAGTGTAATAAAAACAGAGGAGGTAACTAGTGGAGAAATATATAATAGAAACATAACTCAAGTAAGAACATGGTGTATATATATATATATATTTCAAAAGAAATCTTTTGAGGCTTTCTAGATTTAGGAATATCAGGAATCATCATAATTGTAATCTAAAATTTTAGTTTCATATATAAAAACAATCTAAAGAATGAGGGAACAAGCATGGTCAATAACCTTTCAGGGAAAAATATGTGTGTGGTAATAGGCAACTATGTGATGCAGACGAAATTACAGTTTAAAAATCCTTATCAAACCCAAAAAGTGTCAGTGAGCTAAGAAAAAATGTGAAGATCATTTATTGAGATAACAAAATAAAAAAATAAAAAAAATAAACATTTTTTGACTCTCTAATTAAAGAGTGAGAGTGATAATAGTATGTTGGTTTTGCTTGGGGACAAAAGAAAAGAAAGAAATCATATAGATGTATATTAAAAAATATTTTATGTGATGATAACATTACACAACCTTGTATTATGGTGGAATTGACCAAGGCTAAAATTTAGAATGGAAACAATAACATTAAAGCCTAGCTGGTTGGTTGAGTCCATGGAAATAAAGAATAATAAAAAATGGTTAAGGGATTTAACTTAAGCTCAACTTAAATTGCATATATGATACAAACATAATAATGCAGAATATATATATATGAATATATATTATAGCTATATATATGTTAATATATATATAATATATATATAGGATATATATATATATATATTATATATATATCACTATATTATATATATATATAATATATAATATCGTATATATCTGTGTGTGTGTGAGTGAAAATTCCATTATGTTTAATATGGTTATCAAGAGTGGTCATCGGAATTGGAAGATGAATGTTGTAGATGGCATGGAAAGAAGTATATATTGGCCAAAAATGAATTCCTACCAAGTAGGACTTTTATACTGTGATCATTGAAAAACATAGGAGGTGGTATGGTAGGGCTCACATGAATAGAGATAGAGTAATCTCTGGACTTTATGTGATAATGCATAAAGTGTTGAGTCATAGGTATACGTGCATGTGTGTACATGTGTATAGGTTCATTGTTGCATGATGCAATGTGTATGTGGCACTGTGAGCAAATAACTTCAAAGAGAAAACAACGAACCCTGAAAAGAATGAGCAACCATTGATTGGTTTAGCTCTTATGGATGGAATGGCCATGAGATCTGTATACGGTGATAAATTGGTATTGCTTAATCAATGGAAATTTCACTAACTAATTAACTTATTGCCTTAAGCAAACGGAAAATAGTTGAGCTATCCTAAAATAAAAATAACTAGGAGAGTTGTTTAATTGATGGAAGTTAACAAAATACTAATTTGGGTTAATGTCAAGGGATAAATAGGTAAACATAAATTGGGTTCTTGGACCAACCTAGAGAAAAAACAAAAGGTTATGGTCGAGTGTTATATCTGTAAATATGAAGAGAGAACTCTAAGCCTAGTTTTTTGCAGTTGTGTCGATGTGCATATGAGTGTAGGAGGAAAGAAACCATACAGTTGTACATAGAAGAAAACTACATATAAACCTCATTAATAACTTTCAATGTTGAACGACAAAGGGCCAAAATTAAAAAGCAATGTTGCAATGTGAACTCATGCTTTTTCACTAAAGGAGAATAGCAAAGAAGCCCAAGATGGGCCTAGCTACATCTTATTGGAAAAAATAGGCAACAATGTAGCCACCTTGAAAATGGTGGGAAAAATGAGGTTACCATAAACTTAACTCATGCATTACTAATGCATATGCAAAATATAAAATCAAGATAAAAGCATAACAATGCTACCCAATGTAAAAACAATAAACGACTTCTGAAATATTATTGCCACTATGTAATTAGTGCAAATGGAATTGGTATTTCCATGGTCTGAAATTATAGTGGAACAATGTAGTGGGGTCCACATCATTTGGCATGGGTAATCAATAAAAAATAATTTTTTGTTGTTGATGTACTTATTGTAATGTTGCTTACTCATGTTATGTGTAAACTCTTAAGCCTTGTTGGGCTAAGATGCATGTTGATGGACCTTTTTGGGTACATAGAATCCAACTGATGGTTCGCGGTTAACATGGATGAGAACGTGTTGTAAATGGAGTGTAGAATTTGAAAAGCGGTGAGCTTTACTCTAGAAATTGACCATCCTTCGAAACAAAGTCTGACACTTATGGGCATTTACAAACCATTGAGAAGATGAAGGATAAAATGGAGGATCCTTTCTCTATGAGATTCAAAAGAATAATGGAATCTAAAATACCAATGATAGTGTCCCTTTTAAGGGGAGGGGATACGTAATGTCCCCAATAAATTTAATTATAACTTTTAAATTTTGGTTGAAAACATTAGTGAGAGTAAATAAATAAAAAGGACATGTGATGAAATATTATTTTACAAGAGTCTTAATTTAATTATAAAAAATTATTGGTCAAATGGTAGGGTTTTAATTTTGAAAATTATAGAAAAACCCATGAGTAACGAAAAAAGTTGTTTCAATTTTTTTCCCTTTAAAATTCATAATATTATGAAGAATATCTTTGACAATATTATATAAATTAATATATGTAATATATTATATACTTATTTACATTTTACTATTTTCATTATATGTGTGTGTGTGTGTGTGTGTGAGAGAGAGAGAGAGAGAGAGATAGATTTAAATCACTTTTAACCTTTCAGGTTAAACTATTCAATCCTCCTTTACAAATTCTATGAGTTTTTCTTATTTTACTAGTTATGCTTTAACAAATAACACTGATTAAGTGTATACTTAGTCATATTAAGTTTAACTATTCATTATGCATTTTTCTAACTTCTTCTTGAGGGACTAAGATTACATGCAACAACTATTAATTTAAACATGTAAATGTAAATATAATCTCTCTCTCTCTCTCTCGTCTCTCTCTCTCTCTCATCTCTCTCTCTCTCTATATATATATATATATATATATATATATATATATATAGATTAATAATAATAATAAATAAAATGATGTGGTCAAAACTCATAAAAGTATATAATAATAATAATAATAAATAATAAAACGATGTGGTCAAAACTCATAAAAGTATTACAAAATTTTGATGTTATAGGAGAATTTCTCTATCTTTAGATACATAGATAGCAAGATTACTTTATATTTTGACTCCAAAATTTGAAAACTTCCCATAGAAGATAAACTGTACAACATAAAATTAAAAGATAACACATAGGTGGAAATATGTTTTGCCAATGCCCCAAAAACCAAAATTCTTTCTGTAGACTAAACTTATGGAAATGTTAAGAACCAAAAACATAATTTAATATACATAAAACATCAATGATGAGGAAAAGATGGTAAACAACCATGAGCATCCAATTGATTTGTTAGGATGATCACAATTGATATAGAGGAGCTATTGAAGAAGTCATATTTCTAATTCATTATTCCCTGATGTTGACAAAACACAACTACAATCACAATATCCATGCTACAAACCATTTTCTCTATAGAGTTAATTTTTTTCTTCAGGTTTATTAAAATTATCAGAGCCATGTCCATATCTTTTCCTAGAGATCCTTTTATTTCTACCAATCTTACTAAGACCACTTTAAGTTCATATCACAACTCTTCAATGGTTTTCTCATATTTTCGGGGGGAGCTACGAGCGGATCATAGCTCCCCAAAATCCATGATTGTTATTTTAGAAGAGGATAAGAAAAAATAAACTAGGAGTAGGTTAATATCAAGTTCAATTATCCATGCAGAGCACTCAATAGACCACTTTTTCAAGTAATAATCAAATGTGTGGGTCCACCATTTCATCGTGTTTTTGTTTAATATGAAACCATTCGAATTTTCATGCTAAGTGGAAGAATTACTCCCAAATTTGGTTGATGATGGATTCCAATATTATGTCTTTTCCATTTATTCCTTTAACTCGGTATTTAAGGTTCTGGATGTTGCCAAAATTGTAAGGGGATCTCCCTGATGTGAAGTCCCAATTAGACCTCACACAGTGTGGTGTAGAAGTCCCATCTAGGCATACAATCTGGCCACTGGAAATGTTTCAAAGATATTCATTGGTTATGATTACGCACAAGAGAATGAAACACCTCTTTGGGGAATCAAGTATGTGAGCTTTGTGATACACCCAATGTAAGGTGCATGAGGGAAAATCCATGACTGGTAAAAGGAAAATGCGCCTCCTGTTAGAAAAGTAGTAGTACTATCCTAAAGTTGGACTCGAGAAGGATGAGAAAGACTTTTTGATTACTTGCAGATTAGTCCACATAATAAAAACCAATATTTAAAGCATAAAAACACTAATTCAATAAAAACCATAGCTAAGAAATGAATTAGTTCATTAACTTAGTATGTAATTAAAGAGACATATATCATAAACATAAAAAGAGTAGTCCTATTATATCTACCATACATGTATGAAGAAGTGTCGGCTCATAGAGTTGTTGATTCAGAGTGAAAGATCCCAAGTACACTATTATATGACTGAAACACTATATCCAATAGTGGAACAGGAGGCCACAACTTGCTTATCCAAGGAATGATCTCTCCTATGCAAATACAAGAGAAGGCAATGAAAGACTTTAAGAATCCAAGCCCTTAGCTTGGGTTATGAGGAGCTATTTATAATAAATAACAATGACCTTTGAGATTCCTTATGACTCTACAACTCCTACGACTATTCATATCATATTCATGACTTATTACATTCCATATGTGATTGTTCACATTCTACATGTGTCCATTGGACTTCATTACATACCATTTATTACATAAGATAAATTACATATGAGATGGTGGCTATATAAGACAAAGCTGATAATGGGACAAATGCTCATCAAATTTATAAATCATTTGCTTCCTCATTGAGCTCATTTGTAATGTATGTGTGCCATGCTCTAAACTGTATTGAGATGGATTTGACCCAAATTCACAAGTCCCATACATACTTAATTTTCACCTCCATTACCTCCGAAAAAGATGTTCTTGTAGCTTGAATGTACATTATTCGATAGCCATGAGAGTTTCATATAGGATTTGAATGGTGTGATGGCGTACTATAGAATAATTCCCTTCATGAACTCCAAGCCTTCCTATTTTGTTGCTTTCTTGATCTATTCAATGTATTTCCTCATCCCCTAAAAGATGATGTCTTTGCCTCTTATTGCTTCAAGTGTTCCTATTGTGGGAATTCTATGTTTTTGTGTTATACACTCGAAATCATAATGTAGTCGATTATAGGTAGCAATAGTACTAATAGAATATTCTCCAAGATGAATGCAATGGTGATGGTGGAGCCTCAACTGAAATTTGTCTATCTCTATGGTAATCTTGTCTTTCCATTCCAAATGATTTGGAGCATATGGATACTTGGGATCCCACTCCTGAAGATTGTCAACCACTTTGTTTTCTACTTTCAAGAGTTTTACCACTTCCCGTGATTTCTTCTGAATACCAACAAGATGTGCCACTACCTATTATATAAGTATCATATCATCTTATGGTCATTCCATGGTGTCCTCCATTTGCCTAAGTTCTTACCATATGGCTGACTGCCATTCTATAGTGTTGAAAATCTATGATGATAATGCAAGTTCTTTGCCACAAGATGTTACACTTGTTGCTTCACTATAGTAAGTTATTTGCTTAATCTAGCATTCTCACTTAAAATATATTCATAGTTGTCTTGTGTTGCTATGGAAAAAGCAACATTTTCTTCCATGAATTCCATAGGATTCCTTCTAGTATTGGAAACTCTCAGCTTTTCTGTAGCAACAGAGATTGGATTTTGAGGATCCTTTGGAAACTATCTATTCCCTCTGTACACGATTGTCTTCATAAGCTGATCAATTTTGACACTACATATATCCACAACTTTGTATTCTCCTAGAGGTATGATCCCCCTCTCTCCAAATGGAAGATGACCACCTGTGAGAGGATGTTCTTGTGGAGAACCTGTCTCATCATCCATGGGTTGAATGGTGTCTTCTTCCTACAAATAATCCTCTTCAATATCTTGAGTCAATTGTTCTTCTTCTAGTCTCTATGCTACTTCTTCCTACTAGGGTTTCCTTTGCTATTCTTCTTCTATCCTTCACCTATTCTCTTCTTATCTTAAGTCAACTATTCTTCTTCTAATCTTTGTGCTACTTCTTTCTCTTGGGTCTACCTTTGTTGTTCTTCTTCTATCCTTATCCTCTCCTCTTATTCTTCTTGTTTCTTTTGAAGAAACTCATCATGCAACCTATTCTCCTCTAATTCTTCTACTTATCTCCTCCCTCTTTCTGCTTGAATAACTCTTATGTTCAGAGGATCGACTTTCCACTTCCTGCTGCTCTCACCTATCGAATCATATTTGATCCTTTTCTTATAAGCTACATTTCTTTCTTGAGGGGTTATTTGTTCTTCCTCTCGGACCTGCATATCTTGAGTTGGTGGATCTTAGGGTGAACTGGTCTCTATTGTTGGATGCTTCTTTCTAACTACATTACACTAGTTCTTCTTTTTTTCATATTTTGTTGTGGACATTGATTAATACCACATAATGTAATTTATCCTTTATCATTGTTTCTTGCACACTCTCCCAAGATCATATCCATGAAAGTATTTAGTGGTGAAGTGTAAGTAGTCCAACTCTTGTATTTCTATTGTTGTCTCCTTGTGGCACCTCAACACATATAATTCAATCCTCAACAGGAAGGTGGGCCAAGGGGATTTCTTCCTCAAGTGGAGAACTCTTGATAATCCCGTGTCCAACTAATTTTCTCCTTGCATGAACACATTATTGGTCACATGTTGTGACATGAGATGAGGGGATATCTGACATTGAAAATAGCTAATGTATGCACCCTTGAGAGATGAAAACCAATCTGTGATATCTCATATTGATTCATTCACCCTATCAGTAATGCAAGGAGGATTGATATTGAATATAATATGAAGGATAGTTGCAAAGAAGTGTTCAGCCAATTTTTCATATGTGGCTCTGAAGCTTGATTATGATACCACTCTGTAGTAGAAATAAAATGGGAACTTGTCCTCAGGGGTCCAATTCTAGTACATTTCTAGGAACACGTACTGTGCACGTATTCTATCTAAAAGAAATGCATACATGTAGAATTTTGGGGCTTAGTTAACCCTCAAATATTATTTCTTCTACCCCACATGACACTGCAACTCAAATGACAATATATCTACTCAATTGAAGATTCCTCCATGGTTACCACCATATTGAGCATATATATCTAGTTTTCCTCAAACTACGCAACATTCATGTGCCCATGCAACTGAAAACACATGGCTATCATATACTAATATACATCTATGAGGATCTTAGTCAGGTAGACTACAGATGGGTGATGTTGAAATTTAGTGGGATCTCGACACCATGGTTTGATAATTTCACGTGTGTTGAGGTTGGCCCATCTAATGTACAAGTCATCATTTTCATATTCTGTGGGCCTGAGCATCTTGTAGCATATTTTCCTGTCATCTCCATAATAAGTGGCGAGCTGACTACCACTTGCATTAATGTGCATGAGATGAGAGTCACCCATATGTGTAATGATCCACTCAATTACTTCTACACAGGGGTTGACCAGTAATCTACATGTCATCCTTTGTATCTTAAACCACTTGATGTTGATGTATTCTTTCACGTCTTCCAAGTCCTCAACAAAATGGTTCTTCATGAATGTATTTTATATACTGCTCCATGTGACCTCAGTAGGCATATCAATGAAGGACTATGTTTTTTGCATAAATGGGAATGATTTGCTTGGTAACTCAACAGGTTCCTCATTATTTACTTCTGAGACTTCTTTGGAGGCCACTTTATGAGGAGGCATGTCTCCAACAAATTATGAAAGTGAGACAATACTTATAGCTCAAACACTTATTTGTGGCGTCACACTCATAATGACATGATTAGCTTTATACAAGATAACTACGAAACAATATCTCATAAATCGTGTGCAAAGAGCCATCAAATGTAGTTGATCATGAAAATATATCAATGTCAACACAAAATCACTTTTATGCATAAGAAGATAAGCATGGAAACTAGGAGGGTGCACTTTCAAAGGACGAAGAAAGGTAAGGGGTCATTGAGAACTTTGTATTGTGTTCATGCACTCAAGAAAGTGAAGAAAACCATGAAGGGAACAACGGCACATTCCAAAGGGTTGAAGAGGTGATTTTTTGGACCTTCAAGCCTTCATAGTTTTCTCATGCACTTAAGGAGACAGACAGGGTACACTAGCACACTTTGAAGGGACAAAGGAACATTTTTTCAATACTTTAGTTCTTCAAGGTGTGCTCATGTGCTCAAAAGCAATGAGGGCACACTGGCGCACGCTGAATGGTCAAACAAAAATCATTCAAGTATTTGAGGTGCATTCATGCACTCAAGGGACTGAATAATTCCTTGTAACGAAGGGGTGAGCTCAAGAGGGAAACTTGGTCATATTTGGTTCCATTTTAAGGCTGATTTTGCTTTGAGTTTCAAAAGTGCATTCTACTTGAGGATTGCTCAAGCTAATGTTTGACAAAAATATTTCATGATAAGAACGCAAAGAAGGCAGATATGCAAGCTTATATGGACCCTATTGCAATCATGGTAGAATGTGAAAGGTTGAGGAATGTGCAAAGTATCTGCACACGAAAACAAAATAACACTTGGAGAATCAAGATTGAACATAAACACCAGTGAACAAAAAAAAAAAAACACCAGCAAGAAAAGCAGGATCGACAGTGAATCTCGATCCACAACTGTGCGCCCAACCCAAATGAGAATGATTATGAAAATCAATGATTAAATTGGGTTAATCTGAAATATTTTACATGCAAAAATGTTTCATGCATGATCCCCACTTGTTCACAAGTGAAAGGATTATTTAAGGGAAGTTAAATGGGCTTCTATTTTCTAGAAGTGGGCCCACATTCAATAAAGAGGAAAGTGAATGCAACCAGGAAGAGTGCATATCTTTAGCATGAAGTAGTGTGCTCAAGTAGGGTGCACTTGCTCAACATGTAGGACTGCACTCAAGGAGGGGACACTTCTTCATCCTGAAGGAGTGAACTCAATTCAAGTGCATGTCTCACACACTTGAAGTGCACTTTTTCCTTAAAGAACATTTTTCTTGTTTTTGTTTGACTTTTTATTCCTTTATGTGCTTTTATTAGTGCGTGGATGGCATAAAGGCTAGGTTCTAAGTCAAGGTAAGGCAATCATTCACCTAAACATGGAATATATAACCGAATAACTTTTAAGGGTTAGGTGAGGACACTTAGGAAATATTGACTTTAATAGGATGCAGCACTAGGATAAAACATAGAAATAACAAATCAAACAAAACGAAAACGCTAGAGGGATTGAAACGATGATTCTTGTAGGTTCTGAAATTGACTAAGGAAAAACAATTGGAGGATTGTTATCGCAAAAACAACACTTGGCAAAGTACTAGGAGAACTCTAGCTTCCCTAAAACAGTTTTATTTAAGTGCAAATTCTAAATTCTCCAGGAAGTATTGATTCAATCAACGAGTTACTCTAGCATTGCTCCCATTCCAATAGGCCTAAACAGTACCTTGATAGAGTCTATTCAGGAACATAAATGTTGCTTCACTACTAGCAAGCCTGGACAATACCCCAGTGAAGTTGCTTGCTTCACCTTCTTATGCAAGAAGCCTTTCTCTTCTTTCAACCTTTTATTTTTATTTCTTTTCAATGTGACTATGCATAGGCACTTTTTATTTTTCAACAGGCAGAATAGAGATCCTGAATTGTTGAGAGAAGACGAGGTTGTTCCTTAGGAGACAAGTTTTATACCTCTAATGATTTGATCGCTACAAGTTTTCTCCTTGTCTTACCCTGATAGAGTCTATTCAGGAACATAAATGTTGCTTCACTACTAGCAAGCCTGGACAATACCCCAATGAAGTCACTTGCTTCACCTCCCTATGCATGAAACCTTTCTCTTCTTTCAACCTTTTATTTTCATTTCTTTTCAATGTGACTATGCATAGGCACTTATTATTCTTCAACAGGTGGAATAGAGATCGTAAATTATTGAGAGAAGAAGAGGTTGCTCCTTGGGAGACAAGTTTTATACCTATAATGATTTGATTGCTACAAGTTTTCTCCTTGTCTTACCCTACTCATATAGATAGGAAAGAAAACACACTATTCATAAACATGATTGAGTGTAGGAATGAGAATTTTAAAAAGATACGCGCGTCATGGTTTGTGTATGGCTTCAAGGTTGAAGGATTATATTTTCCAAGGGAAAATCATTGACATGAAATATGTAAACCAAATCAAGGAAGAGGGTGATGGATAAGGCAAGCGTTTTGTGTTACAAAATCTTTTCTTTCACAAAAGATTATCCACATCATATTGAAGCTAAAAACCAACTTTATTCAAGATCCAATAAAACCAAAAGATAAAAGAGGGAAGATGCAAGATAAAAATAGGAATGTAATGCATTTAAATAAATGTACCCTAAACTATACAGTACAAGGTCCGACCATGTGAAATGGAATTTTCAATCTAGCCGTAGAAGCTGCTCTCGACCTTTGGGTTGAAAGATGTGATTATATATAGCCCAAATAATATGTAGTGTAGCGCAAATGATAAACAATGTAAACATTCACACCGATACATAGAAATAGGTTGTTCAATCACAACGATGCATCACACTCAACTGCTTTACCTAATGAAAGACTCAAAAACAACAATAATCACCAGGCCTATGGCCATATTGGACATGATGGAGCACATGCAAGTAAATGTTATAAGCATGGGTCCATACTAATAATATTCTTCCAAAGAGTATCCAATAGGATCATGGAAACAACTTTTAGGGAAACTATTATAGTAAAAATTAAACAAAGGTAGATTCATGTCATAAGCAACATTAACAAGATGACCACAATCCATGTTGTCATGCGAGTGATATTATTTGATGGATGATGTAAAATATCCATTAAGACCCTTCTATGCTTCCACACCATAGACATTAGGAGAAACTTTAGCTTAAAAGTTGCATCCTACACAAAAATAATAAAATAATAGGAAAATAATAAAATAATAGTTATGAATTTTGAAGGGAAAAGAAGAAAATTACTTTTTTTTTCATTGTATTTTTAGCTTATATCCTTATAATTTTACTCAAATTTCAAGTATATATACTCATTGGATGTGGAATTAAAGTTTACTCAAACTTCAAGTGTAGATACAAATTGGATGCGTAAGTAAATTCCACATCCAATGAGTGTCTACACTTGAAATTTGAGTAAACGTATAAGGAGATAAGCCAAAAATACAATTACAAAAAGGATTTTTTGTTTTTTTGTTTTTCCTTCCAAAATATGTACATGTACCCCTTTTTAAGCTTAAATGATTTTGATTGGTTTACATATTATGTACGTGAAAATTTCCTGGGTACTTTTAGGTTGAAATTTCAACTAATGTTGAAGATTTTCTTGAGGTGGGATGCAATGATGGAAGTTCAATAGTCAAATTAAACTTTATTCCCTGAGCATTGAAAACTTTTAGGTGAAGACAATGAGCATCCCTTAGGTGAGAGTCGACATCCCACATGATGACATTAACAGAAAATTTGTGCAAAAGAATCATGAAATTACAAGAATCACAAATACTGTCATGGTGACAAGAACCTGACATAATGACGAAAGGAGATTTTGGGGTAAGGCAAAATCCATTTCGTATCAATCTTTTGATCTTGAGGCTTGTGGGTTATGGCCCCACAAACCTATAAGAAGCGTTTATTTGAGGCCTTAAGCCTTTAAACCCGAGACCATTCAACTATCGGAATACATGGATACACGGGAATGAAGGAAAACCTCACTTCAGAAGCATAGGCTAAACTTCAATAAGAATGAACCTGCATTCATAAATCATTGGGTTCGCACATCAAAGACATCTCCACAACGCTGCCCCTTCCTTTCTCCGATCATACCTCATCACGTATCGCTATTCCATCTTCGTCGTCCCTTGTCCGTTGATCTGACACTTGATCCAATGGTTGTCACTTAGCCTAATCACCAACTAGTCTACTTGATCTCCACCATTGATCACCTCCTTTTGATCCGACAGTTGACATTGATTTCGGGTGGACAACATGCATGGTGGTTACCCAAACAAAAAGTTGTTTTCCTGTATCCTCGGCTGCTACGTGTCAAACGGTTAATGGATTCGGCTGACCACCCCGAATTACCACTTATCACTTCTACCTCATCCAAAATACCACTTTGTCTCGAGAAACCACCTCTTCACTGATTATCTTCCATGCTCTTCCACCATCCGATGACCATTAGATCTAAAATATCAATGGTTCTTGTTATTTGTTGCCAACATTGTTGACCTTTTGCTTATTGATGGATCTCTGCAGTTAACATGGATCTACCACACTCTGAAAACACTGACGTCACTCATATTATCATTGGACTGCCATCGATACTTACAATGATCGATGGTCGATCAAACCTACAACACAAAATATTTGGAGTATTTATTAAACAACACACATACACACAAATTAAACATTGAACACACTTTTATATTATACACAATATGAAAACAACTCTATGGCATTTCAGCCTTAGGAACAAGCTCCCTTCTATTACATTTTGACCACTCTCGTTTACACAAATTCTATTTTTCACTCTCCATATCCTCGTGGAACACGCAAGCTCATAATATATAAGGAAACCTTTGGATCGGATCACAAGAAGGATCCAATCAAATCCTTCAATGATTTCCTCTCGCAAATCACTCAACTAATCTCTCTATATGCATACATATGGCAGATTACATTTAATTAAGTCCATCAAAATATGTTGGGTCCCTATAATACTAGTGATTACCCCATTACTATTGTAGTTATACCCCTTATTAATATCGTTGTGCCCCTATTGCCCCCATATTGTTATTACTGTGCCCCATAGAATCCCTCTATTGTTATTTCTATGGCTTTATATTATTATTGTTAGGTCGGTTGGTTTATATTGTGACTCCTTAGACTCCTATATATAGAAAGGAGGTTTTGTCATTTGAATCATCCAAGAATTGTACATTTATGTAATGTAAAGGAGGTTTCCCCCTCGAGGAGGCGGAATTCTAAGGCGTTGATCTATCTTTTCTATCTTTTCTTGAGCTAGTTTCATAACATTTGGTATCAGAGCTTTGGCTTCTAGGGTTTCGCTACTCCAAACATGTCATCGTGGCATTTTTGCTACAATTTTTTTCTGTGATGTTTCAAAAGTCGCAAAAAAACCCATTTGAGAAGAAATCGCGTTGAACCTTGGGTCCGAATTTTAGAGCTTTTCACACGATATTTGCGGAGATATGACCCGAGGAAGTTGGTCTTTTTGCAGACTCTTGAATTATATTCCAAACAGGTGACCTGGGGAAAATCATCATAACTCTCTCTCTGGGGATCGGATTGAAATTTCGTAAGAAGGTGTAGAAAGAGGACAGAATCTAGTTTCATGTATGCATTTTTCAGATCTAGAGGTCGAAACAGTGACTCGTGGCACGTCGTACAACTTCGCTCTACTGAACTAGTCTATAATCAAGTCACTGTGGGAGATTTCACATAACTCTTCCTTGGAGAAACCAATTTGGGTCAGACTCATGGCATTGGAAAGAGGACAAAAAGGGCTACTACAAACCACAAATTTAGAACTAGATGATCGGAAATTACAGAGATACATCAGAGGCAATATCAAGCTCCTACAGAGTGAAAAAAGGTGTGTAGATTTTCTTAAATTTTTGCTTAAGCTTGGTTTGAAAATTTATTTTGAAGGAATTCAAAGGTCATAATAGAGAATTATTATCAGTAACTGATGCCTCGAGGAAAGAAAATGCAAACGCCTAGTAAGGAGCCTAGAAGCTCTAGCATGACTCATGAAGAAGAAGAAGAAATGCTATATGATATATCAAAATTACAAGAACAAGTGCAACAAGTGTCACTTGCAGAAAAAGCAACAAAATCTAAGATGGATGGTTTAAGGAAAGATGTAGAAGCTAAGATGGATGGTTTAAAGAAAGGCGTATAAGCTAAAATTGATGGCATGGATGATAAGATGGAAGAATTGAAGATAAATATGAATAAGTTGCTACAAGAAATGGTCAATAAGGGTGAAAGGGTACTAAAGGAACCTCATGATGAGAACAAAAGAAATGTTAATCATGATTCCATAGACTCTAATGTTGGATCGAAGACTCACCATATTCCAAAAATCGATATGAGGAAGTTTGATGGCAGGGATCCTGCCACATGGATATTACAGATGGAGCAATTCTTCGATCTCAATAATGTGCAAAACACACAAAAGGTACGTATGGCAACTTTATATTTGGAACCAAATCAGTTTGTATGGTATCAATGGTTTGCTCTCGTAAACAATTTATCACTTGGGAAATTTTTACGGAAGAATTGATAGCACATTATGAGGATACAAAAAGCAACACTTTTTTTAGCCAATTG
>APFE031746296.1:39149-69418 GCA_000404065.3 Pinus taeda | reverse complement strand
AAATTGTGGGCCCCATTTTGGGTAAATTGGTACATCAATTTCCCGGGGTCGTAACTTTGGCATACGATCTTCGTTTGATGCGTATGATAGCTCGTTAGAAATATCTATCCGAGAACTACCACTTTAAGAAGGGAAACATTGATCCATGCACCCGTGTTGCTCCCAGATTTCCCAAAAAAGGTCGTTTAGGACCTCAAAACGGCTCCAGAAGTTCAGGACCCGAACAAACTGCTAAAAATAGTAAATTGTGCTACAATTACAAAAACTGAAAAATGAAAGAGACAGTTGCGGGGGTCCAAATGGGATAGGTGGGTGGCCACCAACATCCACCTGGATCAATACCAATACCAGTCATGTTGTACCTTTCGTCGTCCCCAATCTTGATGTGCATCTTGAGATCTTTCTCCTCTAGGTCACTAAAAAAATATCTACACCATGTGGAACAATGCATCTGAGTCCAAGTACCACACGCTTCCTATCACTATGTTGGACATGCGTATGATAAGGGTAAAGTCAAGTTCGAACTGTGAAGCTAAGGCTCACCCACTCCTCCTCCTAACGTCTTCTTGCTTGCATTTTTCTGTGGGAACTTTGTGCCATAGTTCTCGTATGCATGACAATGGAAGCATTTAATTTTTCACAATCCTTTCTTCTTTCCCCCTTGGCAGGATTCTGGTCTGGTTTGAGATTTCTTCCCTTTTCCTACTTTCCCTTTCCAGCCAATGCAAAGTTTTCTTCATCATTTCCCTTGGATGAGGTCCCATCTCTGGTATTCTACCTTATTTCTCCTATACCAAATCATACCATAAGTGTTCCCTATTTGGTAGTTTCTCCCTCCTATTCACTTAATCTTGATAGCTATGCCAACTCTTGGGAAGGCCCAGAAGGGCTATTCTTACCATGTCATCCTTTGAAACAGTAACACCAACTCCTACAAGCTCATCACAAACTTGTGTGAACCTCTTGAGATATTGCAGGATAAAGTCATTCTTCTATATCTTGATATTTCAATGGTTAGCCTTGAGCACCAAATTTTTGTGGTCACTACTATTCTAGAACAGATTTGTCAATGCCTACCACATTGCATAAGGATTTTCTCTCTCATGGATATTATTGACAATATCGTCCCGTAGTCCCTCCAATATTATTCTCCACACCTTGGCTGCAACTTTCATCCATTGAGCAAGGTTTTGGGCATTAGATTCTCTTGGTTTTGTAAGATCTCTCTTGATGTTTTCTAGTAATCCATTGTTATCGAATATCGCCTCTATATGATCCTTCTAGTCAATGAAATTAGATCTGCCTTCCAAGACATACTCTAGACTCATCTCATTCAAGGTCATCTTCTCATCTCTTAAGAGATCTTGCTACACTAAACTGCAAATTCGAACCTCTTGAGAAAAAGATTCAAAATTACTGCTATGATATGATGTAGAAATTATGGTGTATATTTGCAACTACTCATGAATTTTTTCCAAAATCATAAGACACAAACCTACGATACTCCTCTACAGAAGTTAATTAACAATTTAGAACAAAAAATTTAGACATGCAATAAGAAATAAAACACATGCACAGAATATCTTTCCTGCAGAAATCAATCTGCTAAAACCTCCAATTCCTTCTTGCATCAATGTGATGAATATTGATGTATTACAATTTCTTTACTCAGCTGTGCACAACCTGTAAGTGAATAACTTATCTCTCTGCACAGAAAGAAGCTCAAACCCAAACTTTGTCAATTTTTGCCTCTGCTTGAGCCCTTATTTCCTTGTGTAATTCCTTTAGAAATTAGGCCCCTATTATTTAGGTTTTCTTCCAAAATGGATTACGCAATTCTTAAGGTTGATCATGTGATTGCATGCAACAACTGTATGCTCACGACTAGTCTACAACTAATGTTACACTACCTTCGAATCTCTAGCATAGCTGGGGAACTCAAATTCTTTGCATGCACTAGCTATGTTGGGTTGATTGATCAATTAACTAGATGATCACTACATTTGACTGAATTCTGACTATACAACTAGCCTTCCACTAGTTCCTTGAATAGTTAGAACTAGTCTAATTGAAAACAACCTAAGATAATTGACTTTCATTGCTAAAAATTAGCAATCACACATGATTAACTGAACTCTAACACCTCCAACTTGAATTTATTGAGGAAAATGGGTAACACAATCCATGTCATACAAGATAGTTGCATCCAAGTTGTCTGTTGATGTGGAAATTCAAATTTTCTCAACTTAATCAAGGGAAAATGGAATTGAGAATTTATTGCTGCATTTTACAACAATCCTTTAGGTGAATCTAATCCATGTTTCCAATCCAACACAACAATGTGCTAATAACAACAACTAATGGATATAAGCTATCTTTAAAACAAATAAAACAGTAAAAAAACGCATATCAAAACACAATCGTTGGAGACCATGAAAAGTACTTCAACTATGTTACCACCTACCCACATTCATCGAAACTGCCTCCATCACTCCTCTCACAATGTACACCTTTGCTGTCAGCCTCCATCGCCGTAAATCTCGTCGCTCTACTTCTTGAAGAACCCATTAATAGCGTAAAGACGAACCCCTAATCCTTTACCTTTTCTACTAGCGTCTCATATTGAAAATTTTAAGACAAAAGATTTATTTTGTCTTACAAAATTCCCCTCCATGTAGTAGTGTCGAATGTAAATACATACAATTTGTCTATAATCGTATCAATAGATATTGAAGGGACAAAAGAGTAATTAATGTATGGTAAATCTTGCCACAGAAAGTTTTCACCTTCTTTAGAGTTGGGTACCCCCAAAAAAAGAAGAGCCCAACAAGTCATTGTCTTTCTATAACATAACATGACTCGAAAGTGAAATAGCAGTGTTGGTATAGGCGCGATATAGTAGTAGCCTGCAAACTGGGGGAGTTAGGGTGCACTTTGAGAGTCAATCTTGTAGTTGTTAGATAATATTTTTTTTAAATTGATATGTTTTTGTCTTAATTGTTAATTTTCTTAAATGGGTTTCGTTTTAAGTGGTCATTGTCTCAAATATAAAGTTGTCTCGATGTGTTTTTGTCTGAAATATAAGTTTTGTCTTAAAATAATTTTGTCTCAAACTCTTTTTGTCTTGAAATATTTTTGTCTTAAACTGTTTTTGTCTTAAGTATAAAGTTTTGTCTTAAATAATTTTTTCTTAAACTATTTTTGTGTTAGATTCCAAATTTTGTCTTAAAATATATTTGTCTTAAGTTGTTTTTGTCTTAAATATAATTTTTTTTCTTAAAGTTTTTTTGTCTCAATTTTTTTTGTCTTAAATTTTATATTTAAGACAATTGAATTCATATTAAATTTTAATGTAGAACAATTAAAATAAAAAGTGACTTTTTAAGGAAAAATATTTCTTTTGTCTTAAAAAAATGTCTTAAAAGTGCCCTTGGTGTAGTAGTGCACCCACAGTATTTGACAAACCAAGCTCGGGAGGAGGCGTTCCTGGTTTTCCACTGCGGATGAACAGGACGCCACGAGGATGGGTTGGTTGTCATTGCATAAAGAATGAAGGTTGATCCAAGGACTGCCACCACCCTATCCACTGCTACACTGCCAATTAACCATTTGAGCTGAAGAAGGGGCTCTCCATACCTGAATACATCGAAGACACCACAGAGCACACCTCCGCAAGTAATGGAAGCCTTCCTCTTCCGTGCCCCTAGCACCCTCCCCAACACACCGCAAGAGATCTCTCTTCACAAAATCCAAGTTTACCATGCCTTTGTGACCACGAGACTATCACATTCGTTGAGACACGAATGAAAACACACATACAAATACCCAAGATCACTATCGCTCTATCATATTTCACCTTCCACCCTCAACAACATTGTGAAGAATGCTCTCCCACCCTTAACCACCCACTCCACTTTACAATTCCCCACAACAATTAATACCTGAAAAGATCATGAGGCCCATACCCCCCACCTTGAACATCTCAATGTAGTCGTGTGGTAAAGCAACCACTTATTGTGGGCTCTGCACCCCATAGGGGAATTATTATTATCCATTATTAATATTGAATAATATTATTGTTTATTAATATTTATGAAATTTATTGTTTAATAATATTTAATTCTTTGCCTCTAGGTGTTTGTTTTGTTATCAATAATTTTTTCGTCACATATTCATCCTCGCTTTACCCCTGCTCCTTTTTGAGTGATGGGTACATGGGGGTTATAGGGTAGTTGGGCAGTATCAATTCTGTGTGCTCAAGCCCTCGCACCATTATATAGTTACCAATTCGTGGAGATATCGAAAATAATAATATTTTTATTTTTAATATTTTTATTATTATTTTATTAATATTTTAATGTTATTACATATTTCTAATTATAATATATTTATAATTTAATAACTATGTATAATAATTTAGATGCACAACCATTATCCATTATATCATGCAACAATTGTGTAAGTTAAAAAGTTGCAGTAGCTTCACGCAATGTCTATGAGTTAAATGGCAATCTATGGTTTGCAACGAAAAAAAGGCTAACCAATCAGGCATAAAACAACAAAGCTTGGGGAGCAGATACACTTTCAGTGAGCATAGAAAGCCTTAAAAAAAAAAAAAATCATCAATGGAACTCCTTGACTGTGAGCGTATATCTGATTAAAAGACACACAAACAAAAATGGTCTTGTAATGTTTTGGCACTCAATAGATCTGTGTAATCTTTTGATAATATTTAAATTTAATATTTAAACCTAACATTTTTAACATAATATTTAAACCAAACAAGTATAACGGTCTGGTAATGTTTTGGGTAATCTTATAACCTTTTGATGAGCTATTTAAACCTAATATTAAATTTGATTTTAAACATTATATTTAAACCAAATATTTAAAACTAATATCTATTATATTTGGCATATAATATTTAAAACTAACATCTATTATCCTGTGTATCTAAATTTATTTAAACCTAATTTGTAAACCTAGCATCTATTATTAATGAGTTGATTATTTTATATCTCTTTAAATGAAAATTTCATGTCTATGATCCTAGTACGTCAAAGATCACAATACAAAAAAAATTGAAATGAACCAGTTCATGCACTGTGATCACAAAAGGAAATAATAGAAATCCACGAAGTATTTACAGGCTACTTGAAAAAGTATTTTGTTACTAAATAATGAATTCATACAGGTGAGAATGGTTTTACATAGAGCACGAATGACCTTTATAGAGTTTTGTGAACCCAACATTTAGGACTGCAAAGTGAGTCATCATAAGTGAATGCTACAAAAGATATTCTTCAACCTTAATGATTTATCCATGAGCAATGTTTAGGGTATATATATAGGTTATTAAGGAATTCAGATTGGAAATGAGTTTAGCTCTGTATAATCTTAATTTTTCGAAATGTGATGGGATGTCCATCATATCCCTTCCATGGTAGGACTTGATGTTGTTAAATAATGAATCCATATAGTTGAGTATGTTTTAGATAGAGGAGGAATGACCTGTTATAGAGTTTTGTGAACCCAACTTTTTGAACTGCGAAGTGAGTCTATCATGAGGGGGTGCTACAATAGATATTCTTCATGGTTAATGATTTATCCATGAACTATGTTTAGGGTATATATAATGAGTTTAGCTATGGATAATCTTAATTTCTCTAAATCTGATGCGTTGTCCATCATATCCCTTCCATGGTATGACTTGATGTTGTTAAATAATGAATCCATACATAGGATGGTTTTAGATAGAGAAGGAATGACGTGTTATAGAGCTTTGTGAACCCAAAGTTTCGAACTGCCAAGTGAGTCCATCATCACAGGATGCTACAATAGATATTCTTCAACCTTAATGATTTATCCATGAGCTATATTTAGGGTATATATATAATGAGTTTAGCTCTAGATAACCTTAATTTCTGGAAATTTGATGCTTTGTCCATCATATCCCTTCCATAAGACTTGATGTTGTTAAATAATGAATCCATACAGGTGAGTACGGTATTTATTGGTTTTTATGGTATGTGCTTAATTTTGTGTAATTTTTGTATTTACTATCATGGTGTCAACAATTGAGCATTCACTTTTACAATTTTATTTACTAGGATGGTTTCATTTGACGATAAACAGTTTTATTTGTTTAATATTCTACTATCAATTTTGAATATAGATTAAAAACATAAGTTTTTTTCGGTCTTTCTGCACTACCGTGAATATTCTAATTTATCATTCACGTATTATGTAAAACTATTTTCGCCAGTTAGCCAGAATTTTCAATTTGATAATACCTGTAAAAAAAACTATTTTCGCCAATTAGCCAGAATTTTCAATTTGATAATACCTGTAAATAAAACTATTTTCTCCAATTAGCCAGAATTTTCAATTTGATAATACCTGTAAATAGGAGTACCTTTAGTGTAATTTTCTGAATAAGTGTTTATTCATAATATATGTGCGTTTGTGCATTATTGAATATTGTGAATTGATTACTTAGATTTTTTAATTAAACATGTGATTTTATAATTAAAATTATTTGAACTTTAAATTGCCAGCAATGTTTATGACTTAAATGTCTTTCTTCACTGCTGCATATTATTGTAATTCATCATGGTATATTATATTAATTGGTGGACATTGACAGGGTTTCCTAATATCATGGTACATTATATTGATTGGTGGACATTAACATGGTTTCATAATATCATTGCGTTAATCATGTTTGTGGCCGTCTACAAAAAAAATAGCAAAATTATTTGATCTTTAAATTGCCAGCAATGTCTATGACTTAAATGTCTTTCTCTACTAATGCATATTATTCTAATTTATCATGGTATATTATATTAATTGGTGGACATTGACATGGTTTCCTGATATCATGGTACATTACATTGATTGGTGGACATTGACATGGTTTCATAATATCATTCCGTTACTCATGTTTGCGGCTCTCTACAAAAAAAAATAGCAAAATTATTTGAACCTTAAATTCTCAGCAATTGGTATAACTTAAATGTCTTTCTGCACTACTGTGCATTATTCTAATTTATCATGGTATATTATATTAATGGGTGGACATTGACATGGTTTCCTAATATCATGGTACATTATATTAATTATATTAATTGGTGGACATTGACATGGTTTCCTAATATCATGGTACATTATATTGATTGGTGGACATTGACATGGTTTCATAATATCATTGCGTTACTCATGTTTGCGGCCCTCTACAAAAAAAGTAGCAAAATTATTGGAACCTTAAATTCTCAGCAATGTGTATGACTTAAATGTCTTTCTCCACTACCGTGGATTATTCTAATTTAACATGGTATATTATATTAATGGGTGGACATTGACATTGACATGGTTTCCTAATATCATGGTACATTATATTAATCGGTGGACATTGACATGGTTTCATAATATCATTGTGTTAATCTTGTTTGCGGCCCTTTACAAAAAAATAGCAAAATTATTTGAACTTTAAATTATCATTAATGGATGACTTAAATGTCTTTCTGCACTACTGCGTATTATTCTAAATTATCATGGTATATTATATTAATTGGTGGACATTGACATGGTCTCCTAATTTCACAGTCTCCTAATATCATGGTACATTATATTAATTGGTGGACACTGAGATGGTTTCATAATATCATTGCATTAATCATGTTTGTGGCCCTCTACAAAAACTAGCAAAATTATTTGAACTTTAAATTGCCGGCAATGTCTATGACTTAAATGTCTTTCTGCACTACTGCCCATTATTCTAATTTATCATGGTATATTATATTGATTGGTGGACATTGACATGGCTTCCTAATATCATGGTACATTATATTAATTGGTGGACATTGACATGGCTTCATAATATCATTGCGTTAGTCATGTTTGCGGCCCTCTACAAAAAATTGCAGGCTTGTCGAATTGTTTTCGGCCGAATCTAGCCAATTTGCTTTTATGAAATGCTTCAAGTTAATGGTACATAGAAAAGGACTTAACCTCTGCATTGATATTTATTTTCATCGCACACATCTGATGATTCATCCTGCCGAAAACATTAACCAATGCAATGCTCAAAACTTTGATTAGTTTGATCATTACATCGCAGAGGAATAAATTTTTTGGTGAGGCCGTGGAGGATGTAGGATGTTAAATAAATGCATTAAACCGTAGACATTGTGAATAAAAGTAAACAACAATAAAATTATTTACATGTGGAAATTATTATGCAATAATTTCATTTGATATAATAGTTGCAATTTATTCCCTTTACCATAAACGTTTTTTAACAAAATAGAGTTATGAATTTAATTATTAGGAAATAATTTCATTTCATATAATAATTGCAATTTATACCTTTTACCATAAAAGTTTTTTTAGTTTTTTTTTTTTTAAAGCAAGATAGAGTTATGAATTTAATGGCTCATATATCATGGCAACGTAATGATCATTTACCTTCTGAAATTTACACAATTGACTTGTTCCTTACTATGAATGGAGTTTTCAAAGATACAAGTCGTAAGTGTTTTGGGAAGTGATTCTATTCTTATTTGTCAACCAGATGAGAAATCTAACTGAACTTCCCCTTGATTCCTGGACAGACTTAGTAAATGAATGCAGGAAACAAAATTTAAATCATCTCATTAGCACACCATATTAATGCTTCAAACTTATTATGGTCCGCCAATCAATATAGTATCACTTATAAGTGAAAAAATTGATCTAGACTCTAAACCAATATTTTATTTAGGTCGGTTTCTTTAGTTAAGGAGTTCATGGACATTTTGAAAAACTATTACATATATTTAGACCCCGTTTGAACCATATCAATGCTTCAATCTTATTATTGTCCACCAATCAATATAATGTAAGTGAAAAAATTGATTAAACCAATATTTTATTTAGGTCGGTTTCTTTAGTCAAGGAGTTCATGTACATTTTGAAAAACTATTTGCATATATTTAGAACCAGTTTGAACCATTTCAAACGCAAGTAATCAATATTTCGATCTTTTTGGTAATCATGTTTGAGGCCTGACGTAAGGCTTGTCGAATTGATTTAGGCCAAATCTTTCCAATTTGTTTTTATCAAAAGCTTCAGGTTAATACGACATAGAGAAACCTCTCCAGTGGCATTTATTTTCCTTACACACATCTCATGATTCATCCCGCCTAAAACATTAACTAATGCTCAAAACTTCGATTAGAGCTTGATAGTTTTGAAAATCAAAACTATACTACATAAACAAAAACGCTAACCTAATTACCATTTCGATGCGCTAAGAAGAAAATACTAATGGACGCCCAGTAAAATATTATATAAAAATCAAACAGAAAGTAACATGACTTCGCTTTCATTTGAAGTATGGAGATTGTATGTCACAACTAAGCAACATTGCATGTCAAAACCAATGAAACCTTGAAGAGAGGATAAAGCCACACCATTGAAGTATGGAGATTGTATGTCACAACTAAGCAACATTGCATGTCAAAACCAATCAAACCTTGAAGATAGGGTAAAGCCACACCATTGAGGTATGGAGATTGTACGTCACAACTAAGCAACATTGCATGTCAAAACCAATCAAACCTTGAAGATATGGTAAAGGCACACCATGTAAAGAGTGGAAGCTCTAAGCGCTTCATCCTATCCGTTAATGGCAAGCATCTCCAGCGTTCTGGAGCATAGGCAGGGTTTTCTACCTGCATCTCCAATGCTACTAAGACCCTTTGAAAATAGGGTTACAAAGATCCATTTCAATACCCAATGCTGCATTATTTCTCAATACTCAATTTTATATTAAATATTGAAACTACTTACAAATATTGATTATATTTTAAATTAGAAAACACCTATTAATAATTTTTTTTATATATTTGATGTTTAAAATCTTTTCTCAAATTTCATATTTGAATATTTATGCTATAGTTTATATAAAATTTTTTTCCTTATTAATTATTTTAAATGTTATTTAATTTCCTTCAAACCAAATTGAAAATATTAAAGAATATTTTAATTAAAGTTATTTTATTTTTAGTAAATATAAAATTATGTTAGCATTTTAATTTTTTTTATCCGGTATTACTTTGTTTTAAAAAAAAAAAATTGGACTTTATGGTGACTCTGAGTTGATTTAAAATAACTTGAATGGATAGATCCCCAAAAACAATTACAAATTGTGGATCAAATTTTATTAATTTTATTAGTATTTAACATTATTAATTTGTAATATAATTAGTTGAGGTCTTATTCCTTAAAGATTGTTATTGTAGCTTTTACGCAACACAATGCAATGGTAAAAGCCACCTCAATTTTTTTGTCATAATTTTTTTATGTACTTGCAATATTTATGCTATAATTTTTCTACATTTTTAATTTTTCATTCTTTAGCTTTGTGGGAAACAACTAACAATTAAAATAGTTTAAAATCAACTACTACACACCATAATTTAATCAAGTATTTGCATAAAAATAGATAGCAACAAAATGTAAATAAATACACTTACTAGGAGTTGTTATTGCCCACCATTATTTATATTCTTCTTAAAACTTTAATAAGTAGGATTAAAAATGTAAATGTGTAGATTTTTTCGTGGTTACTACCCACTAAAATTTAGGCAATTCTTTAGGTAACTAATTTTTTGTTTCTATAACATTTCCGGGTAAACTTCATTTAAATACATATGGAGTTGGAACTTTTTTACAGAATTTACTCATGTAACTTTCCAAAATACCATTCCATATTCCTTCATTGACAATTAGATAAAATATTCATGATTAGATAGAGTAACTTTAGTAAAGGAATAAAAGTTACAAAACCATTAATAACCACTATGTAGCATATTAACATAAACTTAGTTGTGTAACCTTGCATCATTTCCATGATCAATAGGTTAGTTAATCACATACTTGAAAATTAAAACATCACCTCATGCAAGGAATCAACATCATTATAATTTGAGAATTGATAAAAACATCATTGAACATCGATATACTATAGAAACCACGTAGGGTCAAGTCTTGCAAACATTTAATTTTATTAAATTCTCATGAGACTCTTCAACTCTCACTCAATGGTTGGAAGGGATTCCATCCCTTGACCATTGTAATAAAATATTACAAAGAAATATCATCTTAAATACAAAATAGCTACCTAGAAGCTATTACAATAATCATGATATCATTTACCATGATGTCTTTATAGCTTGGTTGTTGTCATCAATGGATTATCGTGCATTTGAAAATCCTTCAATCTACATGAGCCACTAGTTCTTTTCCTGCTATAATGGTAAACACAATCTATCTTTTTCATGCGTCGTAATCCTTCCTTCCATTACTATTGTCATCAAACTTTGATATCATGATTAGATAAAATATTAATCAAACCATTAATAAATAGTGATGCTTCAACATCTATTCATGTGCATACATAAAATATAAACAAAATAATGTGACATGCTTCATTTAACAACACTTCACATGCATTAATTAAAAACGCATAACCATCAAATCATGTATATTTATTTTTACATTTGTATGGTTATGACACATATATTTCCATCCATAATTCACATATGTAAGGTAAAATATATAAATATTACCAATGCATCTTTATTTGTGCCTATTTCACATGTATTAGGACAAGGGAAACAACTACAGTCTACTTCTACCCACAAAACAAAATAACGGTAAGGAACCTTCATGGTTATTAATCTCTCATTGCATAATAAGAGGGGAAATATTTCCAAGATAAATACCACATTAACTATTATTCTGCTTGCAAAAGACTACATTATTTTCCAAAAGAATGCTACTACAACTATCCATATTCTTGTAAAGGATAGTAACACACTAACTATGATCTTTGTGAATTTCATTATATAAAATGTATTCAAAAGAAACTACTCTTGAACTTCTTCATGTATGCAATTATGCACTCTTTTTCAAAACAATTAATAGAATATATTTTATTGTTATGCGCAAGAATGCATGTTCTTTTCCAAAATGAAACAAATGTGTTAGACATTTTTATGCATGTAAATGCATATTCTTTTCCAAAAGCATATTTTTCAAAAGAGAGCTATTCACAACAGCTATTGTACATGTAAATACATGCTTTATTCCAAAAGAAAACATATAGTTTTTATTTCTTGAATGCAACTACAAGTTATTTTCTTGTAATCTAACACAATTGAGCATGCAATTACATATAACTCAATAGTTTTTTTGTTTACACATGCAAAGATTATTTGATTTTAAAGAAACTATCAAAATCAACTAATGTTTTTGAAAACGCAAAACGTACTTCTTACTTTAGAATTCTACCACAATTAGTTATTATTTTTGTGTAAACAAATACATAGTTATTTTACCAAAATTAAATTATTACAATAGTTATTGTTTCCATGGTTAAACATACTTATTCTTTTTCACAATCAATATATTTTTTTTGTGAATAAATACACTTATTTTTTCGAAGTAAATTTATCACAACAAATGGATATTATTCTATAATACAATCGAAAAAATACTTATATTTTTGGCACATAACTTAACATGAGCTCTTCTCTCTTGTACACTTATCCGCTTCCATATAGTTGTATTTATTCCATGCTACAATAAATTCACAGAGGAGGTTATTAAAGCTTAATGAAAATGGCAATGTTTTCACTGAACATCACATTCCTCTATAGATTCTCAAAAGTGGTAGATCCACCTCTCAGATTTCTCCTAAGGGGAGACGCATAATTTTGTTAACCAGAAGCCATGAAAAAATATTTTTAATCCATGAGCTTAAGATTGAAGAATCCAGAGAAAGAGCTTATCTCGACGAGGAAGAGTATTCAAGAAATCAAAGAAAACCATGTGAAGAATAGAGGGAATAGCATGATCTCCTCATGCAAGTAAGAGAGCTTTGGAATGCTCCATATGGAAAAACACTTTATGACGATGAGATGCAGGAAGGACACATGGATTACCACCTGCAATGGTGTAAGAAAATAGGTTTCTGACAAAGGATTAACTCATACAATATTGTAGGCATTCTATAAATATGATGCTCACACTCATTTTGGAAACCACAAAAGTAAAAATGAAAGCAAATCTAAACATTGTTCTCAGGCTCTTCCCTCTTCTAATAATGTTGATGCAATCGTTATTTTGTTGTGATTTTTTTTTTTTTTCTTGCAGAGAAAGTTCAGTTTTACCATAGTTAAAATTAGTTTCATAGCTAATTCTTGCTGAAATTGTTAATCCAATGTTAAATATACGTTTTATATAATATCGATAGGATATTAAGTACTTCCCCCTTAAAGATAACATTTTCCTCGATTCTCATCATTGACTTTTACTCATGACATAAAAATATAAACAACCAAAGGGGGTCCCTCCCTTCAAATTCGAGGTTTTATTTCCAAGAAATACTCATAAGAAAAAACAGTGATGTTTTATCAATAATCATAAGCTTTTGTAGTTGCAAAAACATTCAATTTTTACTTTCAATCACTTATCCATTATTCAATTTTATAAAAACAAAAGTAAAATCTCTATTCGAACTTATTGTTACTTGCCAATTACTCTTGGAAATCATCGTTAACTTATAAAATAATTTCAATTATAGGTGTTTTCTTAGCTGTGGAAAGCACTTTAAGAGTGGTTTGACATCCCAAAAACAAGAACTTAGGGCATTCCATAACCCCCATGCCACTGTCTAATGTATGATCAAGAAATGCCATATAATCTATTGCCAAGATTTGACTCAACATCTTGTCCTCATGATTAACCACACTAGTTTGTTTGAAACATGTCGACAAAATACTCTAGATGTGATTAGTACCAAAATATGTCCCAAAATCACACTTATGGATCATAGAAGCTTAAATTTGAAAATATTCACAATAATCAAAATATTCTCAACCATTAATTATTTATGCAATGTGAGGTGATATTTTAATCACAATATTTCCAAAAGTACTCATAGAGCACCTAGCTCTCTAATCATCAAAATGATCAACATTTGTACCAACTGCATATTGTCTGAGCTTCCTGTTAAACATATTAACATTATTGGTAATTCAATAATGGAACTACACTTTCAGTAATTCCTTTCTCAGCACTACGATCCTTTCATCTCAAGATGGACATAAAATTCTTACACATTCATATATAAAATTGATTTTTAACACATCCTTTATTTGACTAGTTAACATGGTTTTCTATACCATAGTGGGGAAACGAATGTTGCTCCCAACAAATGGGAACTTGTTTGAACAACCAAATTGAGCCAATTTCACATCCCATACAGTTCTCTAGCAATGGCCGCATTGGGTCCAACATAGGATTCATCTTGGTAGTAGCCTCCCTATTCCTCTGACATCATCCTTTCCTAAGGAGTTTAGAGCTCAACATATCACTCTATGGGCCTCCTCTAATAGTATCCCAAATCATGAGAGTTGGCTCAATGTTTTCCCCTCTCACCATCTTGGCCAAATATTTTCCCTTACTGAGTTCATCTATCTCTAGGGAGAGGAAATCGGGGTTGGAAACCACCATCAACCTAAGGTCTCCATGGCCTTCACAATTGTCCCACAATTGTTTGGAATGTGAAATTATTTTGACCTCATTTTCCCACTGTCATTTACGTAACTAACCATATGCACATTAACATTAAAACAAAGGAACATTTATGTACATCATCCATTCATACTGGACCCTGAGCATAGACATCATAGCTTTTAAAACTAATTTTGACAAGAATTCATAACTAACATTTCATATCATATAGGTGCTATTTATTTGAAATTTTCTACATAATAATCATCATGTAATTTAGATAAAAACATTACAACATCTTCAACCGATAACATTATACGTTCTCATTTGCAGTTGCAAATCACATTGCAACGTTTTACCTTACACGGGTTCTTATGAGGCCTTTAAACTACCCCTACTTAATCACATTAACAACATGAGTCACAATTATTTTAATAAAACCATACCTTCTACAAAATAATATTATGCACAAAAAATTTTGTCTAATGCATTCAAGTTGCATTTCACTTTCACATGCATCTATGTTCTCAATATTTCAATATAGTAGAAAAGTATTGGTCGTGTTACTTTTCATAAATCAATTTTATGCATTAAAAGTAAACATAACAAATAAAGATACATCTTATAGGTGCTACATCCAAGGAACTCTAAAACAAAGTTTTCATGGATTTGTTCTCCATAACAACAGTTAGGGTAATAACATTTTAATCATTAGTATTCCTATATTTCTAACTCATGCAACATTTAATTTCATATACACATATGCATCTAATCAATAATCATTAATGCATACTAGGAAACATTATCATCAAACCATTGATTCATAGAGCTGAGAAGTTTAAACATGTAAGGTAGTCAACATCATCTCATTACTATTGGTTATATCATTTGGTATAACCATTAAATCAAGAACTTTAACAACACTACTATATCATGATCCAAGTTCTTTGTAACGTTCAAGAAATTGCAGTAATATGTATGCATTTATAAAAAAATATTCACTTTTGCAATGAGTATAGTTTCTTATGTACAATATTTTTATGTATAAAATAATAGGCAAACCTTTATTCGTATAAAATATTTAATTATCATTAATGTGTAAGTGTCAATAACAAGTGGTAGCAATCCGAACAACCCGAAATTCAACAGTGTATTGTTATCAATAGACAAAGGACATGAAGTAAACCACCACAATCATTTGGTTTATGACATGTAATAACATTCAACCAAAACTAATTCACACATATAAGTTTACTAGTTATTCATGTAAAAATACTCAATGCTACCAACCATCTTAAATTCAATATAATCCATGACAAGACTCAATCGTCAATTCATCATTATAGTCTAGTCTTATCACTTGAATCATTGTTTATATTTAACATCCAAAGGGGTTCTTTCAATGCCTTTTAATACATTCTATTATCCTCTTCAAGGACACTACCCACCTTTTTCATTCTTTAATTATCACGCAGAATAATTCATTCATTCATTCTTTATAAGAAGTTTTTTGTAACTTTGTTCATTTTATTTAAATGCATCATAATCATTATCGTAATAATATGCATTCAAATGTTGGTAGTTAGTTCTCACTATTAGTAATGAGTGTTCATAATTTTTCATAAGTGCAATAGAAGCTTTACTGTATGTTATCCACATAAGGATTCAAATGTCATGAGCACAATTTTAAACAAAACATTATCACTTACTATTCTTCAATGCAGTTATTAACATGCCTCATGCATCTAATGTTAAATGTATTCTATTGCATACATCCTTATATAATTTGTTAGAATCATACGTGATTTGATGTCCACTAGCATGATACCTCTACTTATTTTTTGGTTACCAATTTCCAAAAGGTGTGAGCGTTGCAACCTCTTTCTCTAATACCAATTGTAACATCCTCGAGTCAACCTTGTGTAAAAATAGATGATGTTAGAAATTTTTATATAATTGACAAATGTGTAACTTTCCAATTTTCTGTTTCGTGTTCTTTCAGTCACAATTAGATAAAATGTTCATCATTAGATAGAGTAATTTTAGTAAAGGAATAAGATACATGACCATTAACAACCATTGTTGTAGTATGTTATCATATACTTATTGATGTAATCTCACATCATTTTCATGATTATTTTAACTAGGTTAGTTAATCACATATTTGATAATATAAATGTCACATCATGTGAGCAATCAACATTATTATAATGGCACAATAGGTAAACACATCATTGAACACCGATATACCCTCGAAACCCCATAAGGCAAAAACCAACAAGAATTTAATTTTCTTAAATACTTGTGAGGATGTTCGCCCCTCGGTCAATAGTTATAAGGGAATTCATATCTTGATCATTATCATAAAACATTACAAAGAAATATCATCTTAATACAACATAACTAGCTAGAAGCTATTATAATAATTATGATATCATTTACCCAAAAATCCTTGAACGTTTTTTCTTTGTTCCCTGCGTTAAGCCATTAATATGTCATTATTATTATCACTTTTGAATGCCTATTCCACCCAATTCTACTCTTCTTTATCATGTCATTTATCATGTTTTATCATATAATTCCATCTTATAATGATTTATGCTCTTATGGAAAAAATATTGTTTATTCTCCTTTATTTTTAATAAATTGATGATTAAGCATGATTTTATCAATGATAGTTTATTAATAAAATGGTTGTAACATTACTCACCATTTTTAGCCTCCAAGATAATTTCCAGATTGAAGATTTGATTATTAAATATTCCAGCTCAGAAATTCGCTGGAATAAGAAGTTACAATTTTGCAGTTGAGATTCTCGGCAAATGAGGAAGAATCTGGAAAATCTTGAACATGGGTTTTGTCCAAAATGGACCAAATTAACTTGTGTTGAGAGAAACGCAGGGTTCTTTGAGCACGATTTTCTTAGACTTGCTGTGTGGCCATTTTCCAAATCTCAGTTGCAAAGCCAAATTCACCTTGCTCTTTTTGAAAGATGGATGGAAATATATTTTCTTATTGTTCAATTGGTTAGAAACAATCCAATATTGTTATGAGAGATCATATTTACTATTTTTTTTTCCTCTTTATGATTATAAAAAGAGAGTATGTATTATGTATTGGGAGAGGATGGATGAGAGAATGCAGAATTATGATTTGAGAATTAGAGATTCAGAATTAAGGATTCATGATTCATGATAACACAGGAGGAAAAAGGAATTGTTGCATTACCATTGTAATTCTCAAGGCTTTTGCTATTGTAATGATTTCACAAATTGATGATTAATATATAATTTGGAGGTTGTTGTTCATTTTCCTTATCTGAAGTAGCCCAGCAACATCTGCTAGCGGCTAAGGGCCCAACTCCTGGTGGATTAAGCTGCTGCTGTAGTATATCTTTACGATTTTTACCGTGTGATGGTTTGATTTAATTCTTATTTCTTTGAATCATATTTCTTTACAGTTTCATGTTTTTACAGCGTGCTGTTATAGTATTTTATGAAATTGTTTTATTGCACAAGTTGTGATTGAATCATGTGGTTGTTCCTTTCCATCGTAACAGAGATTATTATACTTTTCAACTTACATTTTTATGTTGTTCATTTCAAATATAAAGCCTCGCTGTTCATTTCAGACTTTGATGTTCACTACAGATTGTTGTTCATTTCTATTGAAATAGATTTGTTGTTCATACCAGTAATTTAACAGTTTTCTATTCATTATAGCTATAGTAGTTTCGTTGTTCATTTCTAATACTTAGCACTGTTGTTAATTTACTTTCTGCAATTATTTAAGCTTGCCTTTCAGCATTCTTCTAGTTATCACAATTGTCCCATTTCGATTAAGTTGCAGTAGCACGATTGATTTAGTTCTTTGCAATTTCGAATTGGTTGTTTAGCGTTCTTTGTGTGAGGTCAACAACTATAAAGAAAACTGACTACTATTGTCTAAGTTCTCAGATTAAGGATGTTATTTATGCTTGATTTAATTTATATTAGTTAAACAAGGAATGAGTTATTGATATTGCATCCTTGACTGATAAATTGTTGTAGTTTTCTGAGTGAATGATTTAAGTTTTAGAGTGTTAAGTTTCTTTTAATTGTAAGTAGATTTTGTTTCAAGCATTCATTTAATTTTGTATTTTAAGCACTATACTGCAAAACATTACTCTTGAGTAAATAGCCACCTCAGACTGAGATACTCTTGAAATAAAACATCGTCCGTGGGTTGACAATTAATGTGAAGATAATTAGGAGTTAAAAAGACACATTTTATCGCTCAACATTTTGGTGTCGTTTCCGGGGAGAGTGTAGCCATTTCTAAAGAGTAGTGTGTATCTGATGAGTGCCTGTTAGGAAAGAATTGGGTATTAAAAACAGAAGGTGAGAATCTGCGTACAAGAGCATGTAAAAGTCCTACTCCCCCTCTTACTTTCTAGAAGAATTTTTAAAGACCCTAGGGTAGAAATAAATGTTTGAATTTATGTGTGAATGACTAAAAATAAAATAAAAAAATAGAAATTTTGAAAAACAAATCTCATTATTTCTCTCAAGTGGTGATGTAAGCACCACCCATTTCACTAACCAATTGACAGGAACATTTGAAGAAGGAGCCTCAAATAAACACATGAAAAACATCTTATATTATGGTAAGAAATGACTCACATTTCTACTTTTGAATTTCCTATCAAAGACCTAGGAGGAGTGACACAAATGCACATAATTCCCCCATCCTTTCTACCAAATTTTCATGGCTTGACAAATGAAGATCTAGATACATTCTTATTTGAGTTTGAAATACTTTGTAGAGGATATGATTATTGTACTAATGATCAAAGGTTGAAAATGTTTCCTCTTACTCTAAAAGGAGAAATTCTCCAATGGTTCATGAGCCTAGGTGGGAATTGCATCCAAACATGGGAGGACATGAAGAACATATTCTTGAAGAAATACCAAGACTATTGCAAGGCCAATGAAGATATTTTCAATATGATACAAGGGGAAGATGAAAGCTTCGAGGACTATGTAGATCGATTTCAATACAACCTTCAAAAATCAAAGCATAAGTATTTGGAAAAAGGGATCTTAAAAACACTCCTACTCAAAGGAATCAAAGATGAATTTTTAGAACTCTTAAATCTGATAGGAAAAAGTGATGTTTTTCAGTTGTCATATGATGATGTTTGTGAGTTGTGCACAAGGTATTCAAGAGGAATCTCCAAGGCTGGTAAGAATTCTAGAGATGTTTGTTCTTTATTTTCCAAATCGCCTACAAGAATAGGATACATAAGAGCTGAAATCAATGTTTTATTTGAAAATCTTAAAGTTGATTTTATTAGCTCTGTAAATTCAAAATTGGATGCTTTGCAGGTTCAGAAAAATCAAGAATTTGATGAAGTGTTTTGCCCTCATTATTGGAAGGAGCATCCCATAGATATTTGTTGTTCATTATCTAATTTGGAAGTGGCATATCAAAGAGATGGGGAAGCTGCAACAAGGCCTATAAGTATGGTTCAAAACACTTCTTCTCCATTCTCTTACTTGCATAATCCATTATGAAATACTAATGTGTTAGCGCAGCCATGTCAATATAGCCATCAATCTTGTCTACAAGCCTGACATGGTTCACCTTATGATTGTATGGCTACTCTCCCTCATCTTATAGCACAAACACATTCTCCATATTATTCACCAAATCTTCCAAAACATCTTGCTTGCACATCAAAATCATCCACTCAACCCAATCATCAACATCATCAAAATGCTTCATTCCATACATAATTTCCTGCTCAATTAATTCCACACCCTCACCACAATAAACCAGTACAACATGCTTACAGTGTTGAACTAGAAAATTTACCTACCCTTTCCACCCATTCTATCTCGCATGTGCCATTAGAGAAAAATTACAATGAGATTCATAATGTTTCAAATTCAAAAGTTGTAAAAGTTATGGAAGAGAATGAGGTTTCTTTTAGTTTGCATCAACAAGCTATTTTAAAAGCTCGGGAACTTCATGATATGATGGCTATAGGAAATCAATAAAGCAAGGGATATATTGAAGATTGGTTTCACTCCATCATTTGTTTGCAGCATCACTCCATAATTCAACAATTTTTGACACCATTATTTCAAGGGAAGTTGGCTTCCCATACCCTAATATTCATTAATATGCATTTTTCAAATTTGGGTATGTGCATACATGAAAGCCTATTTCGAAAATGGTTCCATTGGAAGTACTCCTATATGTAATCATATTCATTTTTTTAAATCAAAGTAGGTTAGAGTAGAAAATAAAATAAATAAGGACATAAATAAATACATTTTGTTTTTATGTAAAAATAGTTGTTTTTGTTGCAACATGCTATGGAAATCAACATCGGTGATAAATTGTTTTTAATTCATTTGTGTATGTAGATGAATTATAATGGAAATAATAGTTTTACAAACACTCATTTCATTTTTATCACCAATTTGGAAAAAATTCTTTAATATCATATTTTTTTGGCTTGTGGGCTTGATGGAATTTCTAAAAATGCAGTCGGGACAGTCACGTTTTGAGGGACCAAATGACAATATTTTAAAACGTATTTCTATGCTAGGTATCCCTTGATGTATACTTTCTAACCCAACTTGAATCACTCAATTTGGATTTAAAATGAAAACGTTAGAACCAAAACATTGACAGTGTGTCTAGCGGGAAACTCAAGAATAGAGATGAGACAGTCGGTTTTGGAATCCTAGATAACCATATTTTTAAACACTTTTTGTATGATAGATTCCCCTATGAATCTAGTTTATAAGGCAATTGGAATCACTCAATTTCAATATCGTATGAGGAATTTATGACCAAAATACTAACTGCCTATCATAAATCAACACTCTTGAAACTCTATTTTCTTCCCTTTTCATTAACATTTTTGACCTATCAATTCTTGTTGTCTTCAAAACATGTTTCTATTGGAGATACATAAATGAATCTAATTTCATTTCCAATTTAAATCATTCGAATCTGACATCAAATAAAAAATTTATGCTTGAAATATCAATTATTGGTATAAGCTAGAAAATAGAAAATGACTCTGTTATGTAAGTTGTTCTAAGTAAAATTGACATATCATATCATTGAATTTTAAAAAAATGTTTCTACGAGAGATAAACTTTGAATTAAATCTAATTTGGTTTTGGAATCACTCAAATCAAACGAAAAACAAAGAAGTTATGATTAAAACACTGTTGGATAGTATGATTGGTCACTGCTCTCCCGCAGGTACTAAATTAATTTTACTTTGTCAATGGATTTGTTTTAAAGAGTAACTAATTGTTAGTTTTTTGCATAATTCTTGGATTAGTGGAGCCCGTGCACCTCTCTTTCTCCATGATTTAGTGTTTTATTGTAGGTAGATACTTGTTTTTTACAGGTCCTAGGAGAAAAAGAAAGTCAATTTATGGACAAGTGATTCTTGAAATAAATTTGAGTGAAACAAGGGTATTTCATTCAACTCATTACGCAACGGATTCATAATAGAAGAAATGAAAAATTTATTTCCATTTAAAGATTCATTTCTTGTCATTGCTACCAAAACATTTTTCAAAGAGATCATTTTTTCTACATAATATCATAGCTGTTATAACTTAATTTATTTATTTACATATTGTTTTAAATAAAATGCTGTTTATTTTTTTATTTCTCTTATATTTTGTGTTTCAGGTGTTGCTTCATTCAAATTGTAACCCATCCTCAACATCAATACATTGAACAACTAATTCATTATTTGCGTGTTTGCATTTTATGATTAATCTGTGTTTTGTTGTTCCCTTCCAAAGGAACAACACTTCCACATTTTGCCTGACATTTTTATGTTCCTTTTTGACGAAACAACACCTCTGCACTTTCACATTTTATTGTTCATTTCCGAAATAAACAACACTTTTGCATTTTCACATTTTTTTTGTTCCTTTCTGAAAAGAGCAACACTTCTGCACTTTCACATTTTTGTTGTTCCTTTCCGAAAGGAACAACACTTTTGCACTTTCATATTTTCATTGTTCCTTTCCAAAAGGAACAACACTTCAGCACTTTCACATTTTTATTGTTCTTTTTCAAAAGAATAGCATTTTCACATTTTTTTGTTGTTCCTCTTAGGGAACAACACTTTTTCACATGCATTTTTTTATTGTTCCCTACAGAGAACAACACATTTTCCGTTTGTATTTTTGTTTTTTTGTAGCATTTTCTTTGTTGTTCCCTACAAGGAACAACATTTTTTTTAGTGTATTTGTTGTTCCTTCAAAGAAGCAACACTTTGGGAGTATTTTCGAGAGCAACCTTTCCTTCCTCTTGTGGGATTGTTCATAGTTCATCTCAACCACATTTCATTGATTCCCTTTCACGGCATGAAGTACACTACTTTTATGAGGACAAGAGTTATGGATTCTATTGAAGCGATTTAATATCATTCGCATTATGATCTTTAACACGACAGCTCCTTGATGATAAATTATTTTTGAAATGACACAATTATTTATATGCTACTTTACTGCATTGTTTTCTATTGAACATGATATTGATTGATCATCTTAATACCATGACGGTTCCACCATTCCTAATTATAATCTTCTTTCTTGTAATAAATGAGATTATGGGTATATTTTTTCGATTCATATGTTAAACTTTTTTCACCATCCCTACTCTTAAGGGGTACTAAGCCTTCCTCTTTTCATCATAAAAATGTGTAAGAACAACAAAATTTTGTTCGCAGATGGAGGATAGGGGGTCTCATTACGAGCGAGCCTACCATGTTCATAAGGCTCTAACAAAGTGACATTCCCATTATGGACACCACACTAGGGTTATGATCCATTAGATAGCCAAATTATCCTTAGAATAGGAGGTCTCATCATGAGCCGGCCTAATCACTTTTACTACATCCCAGTGAATCGCAGTGTGGTTATCTGGTTGTCGTGCCAGTACACTGATCTCTTCTCTAGAACAACATTGGAACTCTCCATTTATAAATTGAGGATCCTGTCTCATACAGGTTAAAAAGCAACCTTGTCGAAGTTGTGGATGTCTGCTAGTAGCAGAGGCTCTGCTTATGGTATTGAAGTTATATCTTATCGTCAATTATTACTATAATACCTTTTTCTTATATTTTCTTTTTATCGGAGAAGTTATTTCCTTAATTTTTTTCTCTATTTTGAACCTTTACGCATGAGAAATTGTTTTATGATCAATCACACCATTTTTAGCTAGAATACTGTCAGCAAAGCATCTTTTCGGCATATTGTTGTCCTTTTTCTTTTTTCGCATAACTTATCATCAATCCAAAGCATCCTATCTTTTATTCATAACTATCTTTACACACTTTGCTCTCATTATAACCATAATTCTCACTCTCCTATTATTGATATGTGTACTTTGCTTCATTTACTCTTGTATTGTTCATTCCCTTGCCTTGCCATGAGCGTAACACCTTTCATATGCTTTATGGTCACGCAATCCATTTTCCAATTGGAGGGGAGAATGTATGCATTACGTGATAGCATGCGATATGATTACTACACTCTACCATAGCTTGTTGATTTGACAAAATATTAGTATTGCATGTATACAAAAATTGTTCTGATTGAAAGTTTTGCATGCATCTTATCTGTTGCTATTTAAAACTAACATTGTGGATTCAAGAACATTGTATGCAAAATAGTGTGTTGTTTACAGGAGAACAACAAGTGTGTGGGGTGGGGGGAACTTTATTCGCATCATGACCACACTATTGTAACTAACAGAATAGGCTTGCGAACATGAACAATTGTTCAGACATGATGTGCTTGCCTAGATTTCATATTTTGCATCACTTTCAGTATCTGCTCACCCTACATCAGCTTCAACAAATGCCAGTACATATATGTCATTCCACTTTTTTCTTTTTGGAGGTAAAACTTGTGGTAAAATAGCATAATTTTCTTATTTATTATGAATTTAGGAGAATTTCATGAAAATCCATTTTTAGCATTATTTATCATCCTTCATTCCGTATCCTTACCACTTCCCATTTTTTAGAGACATATCATCTTTCAATTTGGGAGAGTGTTGCTTTCATTCATTTCTTTCTTCTGACCATGTCATTAGTATTCTTTATCATCCATTGTTATTCTTATTTATTCTCAACACCTCCCTTATTCCATGTTGTTTTATACCAAGCATAGAATTCAATGGATGGTAGCAACCACCTCAATTTTTTTTAGCATTGCATGAGGGCTTGCTAATTCTTCAGAGGGGGAGGAATTGCTATGCATGATGGATGTTTCTACTTTCTTTCTCATTTAAGGCATACAATTTCAGTGCAAAAATTGATTTCCATGAACTCAATTCTTATGATCTCTGGAAAACACAAACATATCATTAAAATACACAAACCTAGATAATTTCAAGTTAAATTGGTTCATAAAATTTTGGAAATCATGCACTATCACCTACAGCCATTTTTTTTATATCTCATGATTCGTGCATCAAAACGATCTGATTTTTGGATCATAGAAGCATTCATATAATAGAAATCTACTTGTCAAATTTCAACAAAATCTGGTTTGTAGTTTTTGAGAAAATGGTTAATGAAGTTCGGTGTTACTTATATCATATTTTGCTGCAACTTCATATACACATAACTTAAACATCAATGTAAAAATTGTTATGCCTTCATCAAGATTGCTAAAACTGAATATTCATTAATTGAAGAAGAATTCATTTGTTCCATACATTTCATGAACTGGGAGATGAACAAAAAAAATTTTATTGCTTGGTTAACACATGGGTTTTGTCTTTGTACTGCATGAGGATATGCAATATATCCAGTTTTTTTTGCATGAGGATATGTAATATATTCAATGTGGGGGTGTGTTGAGCCATTAATATGTCATTATTATTATCACTTTTGAACGCCTTTTCCACCCATTTCTACTCTTCTTTATCATGTCATTTATCATGTTTTATCATATAATTCCATCTTATAATGATTTATGCTCTTATGGAAAAATATTGTTTATTCTCCTTTATTTTTAATAAATTGATGATTATGCATGATTTTATCAATGATAGTTTATTAATAAATTGGTTGTAACATTACTCACCATTTTTAGCCTCCAAGATAATTTCCACATTGAAGATTTGATTATTAAATATTCCAACTCAGAAATTCGCTGGAATAAGAAGTGACAATTTTGCGGTTGAGATTCTAGGCAAATGAAGAAGAATCTGGAAAATCTAGAACATGGGTTTTGTCGAGAACAGACCAAATTAACTTAATCAAATAATGGTTTGCCTAAATTCGGCTTGTATTGAGAGAAACACAGGCTTCTTTGAGAACGATTTTCTGAGACTTGTTGTGTGGTCATTTTCCAAATTTCAACTGCAAAGCCAAATTCGCCTTGCTCTTGTTGAAAGATTGATGGAAATATATTTTCTTGTTGATCAATTGGTTAGAAACAATCCAATATTGTTATGAGAGATCATATTTACTCTTTGATTCTTCCTCTTTATGATTATAAAAAGAGAACATGTATTATGTATTGGGAGAGGATCGTTGAGAGAATTCAGAATTATGATTTGAGAATTAGAGATATTGAATTAAGAATTCATGATTCACGATAGGATAGGAGGAAAAAGGAATTGTTGCATTACCATTGTAATTCTCAAGGCTTTTGTTGTTGTAATGATTTCACAAATTGATAATTAATATATAATTTGGAGGTTGTTGTTCATTTGCCTTATCTGAAGTAGCCCAGCAGCATCCGCTGGCAGCTAAAGGCCCAACTTCTAGTGGATTAAGATTTTGTTGTATTATATCTTTACAATTTCTTCCGTGTGGTGATTTGATTTAATTCTTGTTTCTTTGAATCATATTTCTTTATAGTTTCATGTTTTTACAGCGTGTTGTTATAGTGTTTTATGAAATTGTTTTATTGCACAAGTTGTGATTGAATCGCATCGCTGTTCTTTTCCATCATAATAGAGAATATTATCCTTTTCAACTTACATTATTATGTTGTTCATTTCAAATATAAAGCCTCGCTGTTGATTTTAGACTTTGATGTTCACTACAAATTGCTATTTATTTCTATTGAAATAGCTTCGCTGTTCATACCAATAATTTAACAGTTTTCTATTCATTATAGCTATAATAGTTTCGTTGTTCATTTCTAATACTTAGCACTGTTGTTCATTTACTTTCTGCAATTATTTAAGCTTGTCTTTCAGCATTCTTCTAGTTAGCACAATTGTCTCATTTCGATTAAGTTGTAGTAGCACAATTGATTTAGTTCTTTACAATTTCCAATTGGTTATTTAGTGTTCTTTGTGTGAGGTCAACAACTGTAAAGAACACTGACTACTGCTGTCTACTTTCTCAGATTGGAGATCTTATTTACGCTTGATTTAATCTATATCAGTTACACAATGAATGAGTTATTGCTATTGCATCCTTGACTGATAAATTGCTATAGTTTTCTCAGTGAATGATTTAAGTTTAAGAGTGTTAAATTTGTTTTAAATGTAAGTAGATTGCGTTTTAAGCATTCATTTGCTTTTGTATTTTAAGCACTATACTGCAAAACATTACTCTTGAGTAAATAGCCGCCTCAGATTGAGTACACTCTTGAAATAAAAAATCGTCCCTCGGTTGACAATTAATGTGAAGATAATTAGGAGTTAAAAAGATACCTTTTATCGCTCAACACCTTTTGTTCTTACCAATGGATTATATTGTAGTTTATATTCCTTTATGATCTGTAAATCACCATGTATATTCCACTGGACAATTCATCACAATAGATCTGATAATATTATATTAAAAATATGAGATTTTACACTATTACAGTTTTATTTAATTTATATATTTGTAAAATTAAATCTAAACACTACATGTATGTAAAATTAAATCAACTAGAAAAGTAGAGAATTAAAAAATAATCCCACACACACATAATACACAAGATATGTTATCTGGGAAACTCTTTCGGGAGAAAACCCAATTGGAAGGTGAAGTTACTTCACTCTCTTTCTCTCTCTGAAAATATGGTTGCAGATACAAAGAAGTAATGTTTGTCACCCATGGCCTTATATCTCTTTTAGCTGTGTTTGCTCAACTATGGAACAAAATTTTCTCAAAAGAATGCAATGCATCTTCCTCCTAGTAGCTCAATTATAACACAACCCGATAGCCTACTAATGGTTAAGTTTCAGTACATCAACTCTTAACTAGAGTTACAAAACAAACTCCTTTAAAGTCTTTTCCATCAAAAGCATGTGGCTAGCCCATTTTCCATGAATAATGGGGGCTCATAAAGCATCCTCCCAAACTATAGGTGTGAAAACCGGAAGGTCAATTTCTAAGTGGAATAACTTTTTCATACAGACTTTGACTGATGTGATTCGTGTGTCGTTGGAAATCTCTTTGTGTGTAAAATATCGTAAAAAGGCATTTTTCTTAAGTGGAAAATTTTTACCCAGGAAAAACATCATTTGATGCCTCAAAAAGGTCCCCAAATATTCTAGACCATGTTTTGCCAAAGTGAGTCCTGCTAGTGAAAACTGTCTCGTGAGCTGATTCCTCCACTTTTTCCACTCCAAATGCATCAAGATGGATGAGAAAAAATATAATCATCCAATTTGTATCACTTTAAATTTCATGGACAACTAGTTCCTTGTATGCCATAATGTTCACCATACTCTATATTTTGCATACATCGAAATCCTTCCCCGCCATTGTTACCATCAATAAACATTGATATCATGATTAGATAAAATAGTAATAAAAACCAATAATAAATATTTATTAGATATGATTCAACATTTATTCATGTGCATAGTTAAAATGTAAGAAAAATACCATGAGATGCCTCCTTTAACAACACTACACATGCATTCATTAAAAGCGCATAACTATCAAAACGTGTCTATTTATTTTTACGTGTATGGTTATCACACATGTATGTCCATCCATAAATCACATGTGTGAATTCAAATACATAAATATTACCAAGGAATTCTCACTTGCACGTATTGCACATGTATCACGAAAAGGGAAACAATTACATTCTACTTCTACTCACAAAGCACAATAAAATTAATGAACCTCCATGGTTATTACCCTGTTTTCGCATAAGAAGAGTGAAAATATTTCCAAGATAAATACCACATTATCCATTATTCCCTTTACACAATCACACATTATTTTCCAGAAGAAATCCATTACAACCATCCATATTCTTTTTAAGCATACTAGGGCATTAGCTATGATCATTATGCATGTCATTATATAGAATTTATTCAAAATAAATTATCCCCTCAACTATTTTCTTCCTGTATGAAATTATGCATTCTTTCCCAAAAGAAAACTAAGCCGTATTAGATACTATTCTTATGCATGCAAATTGATGTTCTTTTCCCAAATCATCTTTTCCAAAAGAGGTCTATTGACCATAGCTATGGTACATGCAAATACATGCTCTATTCGTAAGGAAAGTTTAACATATAGCTATTTTTTCTTGCATGAAACTACATGTTATTTTCCAAAAACCTAACACAAAGGAGCATGAAATTACATATAACTCAATATTTCTTCTTTCCATGAATGAAAAATTTATTTCATTTTCAAGAAACTATAGAAATCAAGTATTATTTTCATGCATGGAAAAACATATTTCTTCCTCGGAAACTATACCATAATTAGCTATTATTTTTGTGTAAACAAATACATACTTCTTTTACCAAAAAGAATTTATCAAAATAGCTATTGTTTCTATGCATATAGATACTTAATCCTTTTCCCGATAGCTACAGTTGTATGTGCATACAAACAATTATTCTTTTCCAAGTAAATTTGGAACAACAGATGCATATTCTACTACAATAATATTGGAAAGATATTTATCATTTCCGGACATATCCTGCCATGAGATCTTCTATCTTAGTCACTTATTCACTTTGATACAGTTGTATTTCCTTCGTGGTGCAATACCCTCACAAGGGAGCCTATTAAATATTCATTAAAATGGTGATGTTTCCACTGAAAATCACATTCCTCTATAGGTCTTCAAAAGGGCATATCTACCTCTTGTACTTTTCCTAAAGAGAGACACGAACACTTTGTCAATCGATAGTCATCAAAACAATGTTCGAAGCCACGAGCTTCATATTGAAGAATCTAGAGCAAGATCTTAGTAGGATGAGGAAGAATAATCAAGAAATCAAAGAAAACCATGCAAATAATAGAGCGAACAATATTATTTCTTCATGCAAGTCTGGCAACTTTAGAATGCTTTATATGGACAAACAATTTGAGAGCATGAGATGTAGAAAATACACTCGGATTAGAACTTTCATTGGTGCAAGAAAATGTGTTTCTCGAGTTTTGGCTCATAACATATTGCCATCATTCTATAATTATGGTGCTCACACTAGTTTTTGATACCACAAAAGTAAAAGTGAAAGTCATTCCAAGGATTGTTCTCGTTCTCTTCCCTTTTCCAAGAACATTGATGCAGTTGTTATTCGTTCCAAAATCTTTTTATTTTTTTGCAGAGACAAATTAGTTTTACAAAAGTTAAAATTAATTTCATAACTAATTCATGCTAAAATGGATAATGAAATATTAAATATTTTTTTATATAATAACACCGCATATTACGGTTCTAGTATGTCAATTTACAATT
>APFE031746296.1:0-38434 GCA_000404065.3 Pinus taeda | reverse complement strand
TTAACTAAACATACACTGAATTACACATCATATGGTCTCAATAATATTTTTTCTTTTGTAATTCAATATTCTACTAATGTCGGAAAAATGAGTACATAGAATCTTTCCCAAAACATGTGATCTCACCCTCACATGATTTGTTGACCAAAAAGTTCACGAGATTACAAAAATACAAAAAAATAGCTAAGGACATCATCCATAAATGGTTGGGTCAGAGGCACTGAAATATATCTAAAACATAAAACCACCAAAATCATACTACTCATTTGACGTAATGGATACAAGGTTGTCTCGGGCCATTCCACAAGGGAGAGGAGGGTAGAAGTCACAGTGAACATGTCCTTCATAGTGTCACATCCATGCCTCTATATTTTCTACTTTCTCCATGAGTTGGTTTTGTCCCACGAGACCACCACGAGTCTTTGCCAAAGTTGACTTTGAAATTAATGCAGTTGCTCTAGAGAGGCCATCTGCGTCACATTCTCCTCGTGTTGAGCTCGTTCTTCAGCATCCACCCTATCCATTAAACTCGAAATGCGAGTGCAGAAGTTCTTCAAGCAGGAGTGATGGAGACCCTTCCACTCCTGAGCCTTAGGTGTTTCCAGCCACGCTTCACCCTGCTGCTACGGGTGTCACCACCCCTATGAGTCTGCCCACAGTTGTGCGACCCTTCACCTCTATTTCCCCTCTGACTTGCCACCTCTACAACCTCCTCTCACACCTACATTGTCTTTCCTCATACACCCAACTATTTTTCCACCTCGACGGGGCGTCATCATGATCAAAGCATGGTGTGTCACCTGTTTAGAAAAAAGGGTAGCTCAAGAGAAAGAGCAACCCCTTCGCGTCAATAGTTTCATAGCTTCCCACGATGCAAGCATGCCTCAAATAGGAACCAAATACCAGACTTTCCACCCTAACGAATACTCCCCACAGATAAAAGACCCAAGCAGAACCACCCAAAATAACACAAATTCCCCAAGATGGCTCCTTCTACCCACGAAGGAGCACCCCCACGAGATAATCTTGACACCTCCACTTCGAGAATACCATTAATGATGGAGTTCCACCTAGGGATAAGGCAGTTGTTTCCATCCAGAGATAAGTGCAAATCGGGCACCACCTACCAAATTCGATAGCCATAAACCATAGGTGAGCCCACGAGGCCCCATCGCACCAAAAATCACTATTAGAGTAGGGGCACATGGGCATCCTCCTTTGGCTACAGGTTTTCCTTAGCGATGAGCTCCACCACCCTATAAGAATGAGGGAAAACATGTTACCTCCAAACTGCAAGGAGTTTTTCTTATGTGGTCAGCCTTTCCTTCTGCCACCAATAACCAGGATTTCGAGACACAAGCACCAAACGTGCCAACTACCCCTGTATATCTCCACGACTAGCAACCACACTTTGTTTCTAATGAGTGTCGACCTCTGGTGATTTCTTCTCCTTCCCGACAACCACCACAACTCCCAACACAATATCTAAATGCGAAGACGTATGTGTGGTGCATTCGTCATGCATTGCCTTAACACTCCGCCACCCCCACACACAGACCTTAAATAATTTCTCACATGAATGGATGACATTAAGAAGGTACCTCTCTAAGTGCATGTGAAGATGTGAAGGGACCGGGATGCCTCTCCTTCCCATCATATCCATTTGTTTTCACACATTCGAGGTAACCTCGACATGATTCCCTCATCTCACCCCCATGAGGCATATGATATAAATAATATTAATTTTACATGTCATTGTCAAATCCATATTTAAGAGTGAAAAATTACATGTTTCCTTAATACTAAAAAGTAAATCATTTTTTTTCCAATTATTTTTTCTCACTATAAAGTTGATGTAAAATTAGAGTGGAGATTAAAGTAATTTATTTATGGCTAACATTAATTTTTCTTTTTATTACTATTTCCTGTTTTTTTATTGTAAGTATTATTTTTTTATTAGTCCTTGACAAGGTAGGACTCTAGAAATCGATTTAGTTTTTGTCCACTATTAGTTTAATATTAATCAATGTAATTTATAACATTTAATTTTAAAAACAAATATATATCTTTCACTATTATTGAAAAAGTATTTTTCAAACATTCATTAGAAAATAACATGAAGATGTTATTGCAACCTTTGCACAATACAAAACCATTGCTCAGAGTTTTCTGTCATAACCTTTAAATGCACTTTTTTTTTAGGGTGGTTCACAAACACTCACTGGTCGCTACATAAAATCCAAGTAGAAAAACTACAAGGGATCTACCCACTAGCCAAACTAGAAAGACTTAATGCTAAGGGCATCGAGGAGATTTGACCCCATGACCTCGTGATAGGCAAGGTACTTAGCAATAGGAATTCGACAAACTCATCTATCTCTTGGGGCTAAATTTTAAGTGAACTTGTAATAGTAATTCCATGATTTTTAGATATTTATAAATATATTTTCCATTATTAATCTTCATAGGAAAAACATCCAAAATTAATATCCTTGAAAATAGATCATACTCACATAAATAGCATATTTACTATCACTCAATGTCAACCATAATATAAGTAAGTATTTGCATAAAAAATTGACATGAAGAAGAAGAAAATAAATATAATTACTAAGACTTACTTCCAAACACTATATATGTGTTCTTAAATACTATAACATGCCACTCTAATTTTCCTACATAAAAGTTTCAATAATTATTTTTTTATCAATTTAATGTTTGAAATTTCATATGCCAAAAGGGTATATTTCCTATTTTTTAAGAAACATTACTAAACAACAATAAAGCTTGTACCCATAGTTAATATATAGCCTCAATGAGGCTTCTTACTTTAATTCCAAGCTCCTCCTGATTTTCATGTATGTGTCTGTGTGGGCACATCACCATGTGAACCATTGATGGTTTTTGTATAGTAGAGTTTCTATGCGTTCATGGGAGAAATTGTATTGACACAGATATAGTTTCTCGATAATAATGGATTTTTATTTGAGTTGTATTGAAAAGTTTGTATATCATCTCAATATTAGTACATATCGTTAAACATTATGCCTATAATATTGCTGAACTCCCAACAAAAACAACGGTACAAACTATGGTTATTGTAATTGTCCAATTCTTTTAACATAAGGTTCATCGAAACCTTTGGAATTAGCCAATTGGTGTATTGGGTATTCACGCTAGAGCATCACATCATGGTCTTGGGGCAGGTGTGGTATCACAATATTCATCATTGATTCCTAGGGTTTCCGCTCTACATCATGGTCTTGGGGCAGGTGTGGTATCACAATATTCATCATTGATTCCTAGCGTTTCGTAATCGGTGATGGTGATCAGAAATTGCTACTTATGCCAACCACCACACCACCCCTCCCCCTCTGTACAACCTTGGTGGCCTCTGCCACCATACTCATGCTTCATGCCTTCCTGAATTATATATCTTGGAAAACCTTTGACACAGGTATGGCCAAATTATCTGAAGGGTTTTTTCTTTATCTATGAAGGTTTTTTTTCCCGAGAGCTTTACATAAATGGTTAATCACCCTTATTTTTGGTTTCATGTTACAAACCATTGTCTCGAATGAGGTTGCATCTTCATGGTTAGCATAGATACATGTAGGTATGAGACTTAGGTTTATTGAGGGATATTTATAATACTAAGTTCCCCTGGTAATTGAAATAACCAATCGACCTGATTTTCTTTGTAAGTACTCAATTCTTCTGTGAGATTCCCAGGAAATATAATTATTTATTTACTACAACCTCAGCAAACTGACTATTATTATTTTATAAAAAAAATAAAAATCTGCTAATTTAAGTTATGCTAGAACGAATTGTCTTTTACATGTTAATTAGTATTTAAGTTATGCTAGAACGAATAACAGTTATATGTAAATATTGTCTTTTAGATGTTAATTAGTAAATATTTACATGTTAATTAGTTAGGTTTCACAGTTACCTATACCTAAATAATTTATTGAAGATTGAACTAACTAATTTAATGAAAATTTATTGAAGAAAAAAATTATTGAAGAAAGATCAAGAGGATAGGAGTATGTGAGATTAAGAGAAAGAACAAGAGAGAGATTAATAACAAGAGAGAGATTAACCGAAGGAAGGATCAAGAGAGTGAAAGAAAGAAAGAGATGAAACTGCTGTAGTAGGAGTATGTGAGATTAAGAGAAAGAACAAGAGAGAGATTAATAACAAGAGAGAGATTAACCGAAGGAAGGATCAAGAGAGTGAAAGAAAGAAAGAGATGAAACTGCTGTAGTGTCAGGTAGCATTCCAGAGCTAAGTCTGGTTTGCTCTACATAGTCATTTCCTTGAAAAATAAAAATATAGTATCAGGATAGTTCTTGTGTGTCAGGAACAGCTCCCGGGGAGACATGATTTCAAAGCAGTCTCACTGTTGGGAGGAAAAGAGCAATTCTGTTGGGAAGGAAAGAGCAACATAGGTCACAGCCTGGTGGCAAACCCTTGTCGGGAAATCATCTTATACAGATAAGTAAATTTCCAGATTGACTAGTATAGTGATCTCCCAAAAAAATGGAAAGCATAGAATCTGTTAGCAAGTAGGTTCTTCTCCATTGGTTATTAGTAAAAGTTATAACTAGTTAACTTAAAAGTTATGATATTCATAAGAGTAAACAATAGACAGTAAAGTGAATGTACAGGTAAATTTACAACCAAACTTGCATTCTCGTCTGCTAGTGAGGGTAATTTTCTTAGATCTGCTACTATGAAAGAAGTTGTAAATACTTAACGAAAACATGGTTTATTTCCAAAAATAATTTAATAACTGAAAACACGGTTTTATCCCCACAGAAATTATATTAATAAAAGTCTACCCCAAATTTTAAGGCGAGAATGTCAAGAAACCTAGAGATGGTTCCAGAATTTAGTTCCAAGCTAAACCCAGGTCACAAAAAACCCCTAATCATTTTGCAGGGTTTTAGCATGACCTTTAATATCATCAATAGCCAAAACCGAGAAATGCAACTCATATAATTGAATATAGTAGAATATGACAGCATCAGAAATAGAGAAATAATATCATAACAGAGGAAAAACGCAACCGAACCCAGAAGGTTGAAGGCACAATGAAAACTTCCCAGGTGGAATTTCTGGCGTTTACAGGACTAGTTAGAGTCTATAGATTCACCAAATAACTTATTTATCAGAAACTACAGAAGGAAAAAATTAAGTCGATAAGGCGAATGATATTTCTCGTGATTTAGGGATACATCCCTTATCACATATAGCCGAGTCTATCATCCATTATACAAAAATAAATAAGTTAGCTAATAACTAGAAGGATGCAATGAGCATAGGTGTGAAGAAAGTGTGGAAACCACATTCATGCACTTAACAGCAATCAAAGAAATATATATATAAACTGTAGGTGCATAAGACGTAATTACATTCTCATCTAAGGAGTCAATAAGGATTCAAGTCCAGTACCTGGTTTACAATCCCAATTTGCAGTTAAGTAAATAAGCAAGCAAGGTTCGTCCGCAATAGGTCTCTGCCAACCCCATAGCCAGCTTCAGCATGTCAGCCGCGAGGGTGAATATAAATTACATTACATTAACTCAGATAATCTGGAAAACAACAACCACAGTGCTTTAATAAAAAAGAGTCTGCCTCATCTAATCTAAGCATGCCATGAAACCCTACAGACTACAGGATAGGAGACAACGCTTCCGTTTTAGACTGTACTCGGTGAATAAGATTGGTGGCTATTCTTCAGAGACTGAATGAAAACCCTAAGTTCCTGCTCCCATCGACAGCCTTTCCCTCTACCTCGCAAGAGAACAGGGCAAGACATGCTAAAACTGGTAATGCATTAGATATAGCAGCAAACTAAAAATTCATTTCCAAAATTTAATAAAGGAGTATAACAAGAGGAGGAAAACCCTCGGTAATGAATTGGGAGTAGCCTTTCCTGAGAACCAAATCGGGCTAGGGTCGCCTCCAGGTGGCCATTTTCCATGGAGAAAATTCACGGTCTGTAGTTTCCACCCAACGGTCAAATCCCTCGTTGACCTGAGGCGCGAACCAGAGCACTCTAACCCTCATCTAACATGGAGGAAGAGAAAAAAAAATGAAATACCAACCATGCTTTACTGCATTGGAAAAACAAACAATACCCCGCAGAGAATGCCAAGGGACAGCCTTCAACAATTGCATCGGGAAGCACGAGCAGCATCATCCGTTCGATGAACAGCAATGATCGCCACGGTAGATGAAGTACAGGTACCGAGGCCAGGAGGGCCAGCTGGAGACCAACAAAAGAGTCCATATCCAATTCCATTGACGGATCTAAACAGACGTACCGCCGGCCTATCGCGAGGGGTCGACAGGCCAACAAATTACCATGGCGAAGTGTAATAAGACTGAATTTGACTATGTAAATTAACCAGCAGCAAAAATAAACGTAACTGCAATTAAATACGAGTTGTTGTACATACTTGGAATAACTTTTACCGCATGAATAGTGTAATTTTATGTTGCAATAATTGAAAGAAATAAATAATTTTTTTTATATATTATATGTACAACATTAATAGGGGTGTGTGACATCTTCCTTGAAATCTCGTGTTATTATGGTTAACGTTTTATATTCTGGTTATATTATAAATTTTAAGATTCTTACTAGGGTTGTAACTAGAATCCGTGCATAGAGGCATTAGAGTTTTAAAACAGGATTGGCCACTCTCTTGATGGTAATTTCTTTGGTCATTAAACCATTTCCCATGCTCTTTGTTTTTTATTTTTAACTTCACACTACTAAACCCTCTTGGGTGGGAATTTTTCCTGCAGGTACAAGCTTCAGCTGTTCTCAACAATAAAGATTAAGGTTTTTATTTTTTACTCATGCTGAGTAGGAAATAACGTAAGTTTTTATTTACTTCTTGATTTTTAAATTTCCAGGTCCACCAAGAATTTATTCGTGGACATAAGTACCCTACGGCCTAAGGTTTGTAACCCTCACCATGACTAATCTCTTCAGAATGTTTGTTTACAATAAGGGTTTATAGCCACTTATGGCCTTATCCCTATTTCCTAATTATGACTTTTGAGTATTTTTATACACATTCTACTATTTAAATAGAATGTGAAGGTTCCATATTTCGAATGTTATCGATTGTGAAAGATTTCCATGAATGTGTACAACTTTTTTTTATATAGTGCGTGGAGAGCTATAGTATCTTGAGGCGTCTATATGCACCGATTTAATTTTTGTTACATTAAAGGATTTTTATAGGGTTACATGTTTTAATAGTGACTTGTAGTTATTTCTTTAAAGCTTCACTTGTTATCGCTCGTTTTCCTTGAGAAGAGGAAAAACATTTGTTTTGTGTTAGTTGCTTTCATTTGCAAATATGGGTTTCAATAATGGGAATGAATAGCACGTGATAAATTTTGTGATAGGCTTTTTGTGATTTGTATTAAATATGTTAATTTAAATTATGCTCATTTGAATTTCCCAACAATTTAATATTAGGTTTCAATGGTTTACTCTTTTACAACTCATTTAATCCCTTTTTTTTATAGTTATCATTTTACTTTTGTAAGATATAAAAATACTAAATAAGAAATGGCATATCATTATATTTGTTCTTCAAAGTTTCATATTTTCTTTTGTTTTACAAAGTTACTCATGTTTCTAGGAGTTTATATATATATAGGCATTGTGGGCCTAACCCAAGGTGTGCATCAACCTCTAGACCTATGTATGAAGGTTAGGATTGTTATCCTTAACTTGAAGGACTAACAAATGTCTATTAACCTATAGATCTAACATAGCCCCACGTAGAATAGTTTTAGTCATATCCCTAAATTCTAAAGTCTACAAGATACAAAAAACATAGCAATATGAAATATTCATAGAAACAAGGACTAATATAAAAAAAATCAAAACATAAATAGATACTAGATTTTATTCACCTCTATGAAAGAATCTCTTCGCATGCTAAAAAATTAAAGTAAACAAAAATATGGTCCTCCCAACCAATGAGATCCAGTCCCTCTACCAAAAATCCCCTCGAGCAACTTTCACAATCATAAAAACCTTTTCAATACAAAGGCCCTTCTAGGTCGACATATGCTTACTCATGGAAGTGTCAAGCCTTCTTCGGAACAACACTGTGTCTCTCAGGGATGTAGCACAACAAATAATAATGTTTCTTGGGCCTCTTCCTACTAGTATTCCAGTCCATAAGGTTCCCTCATTCTTCTCCCCTCCCACGCTCTTCGACAAACTTTTTTCCAAAAACTTGAGATAACTTATCTCTCGGAAGGAGGAACCTAGGGAGGAAAATATCTCTTCCTTTCTTCCCCTCTTGGGATTTACCCTAACTACCTAGGGAGGAAAATATCTCTTCCTTCCTTCCCCTCTTGGGATTTACCCTAACTACCTTTAAATTATCTGAGTGTGAATTTTCCTTAAACATCTTTCTTTCACCATAATTATGTAGCTTTTTCGAAATGAAACATGTTTTTAATATAAAATTAGAAATGATTTATTTACATCACACATTCATACCTAGCCATCAACATGGGCCCATAGTCTATAAAAGTAAACTCATAAGAAAATAAATAAAAAATTTACAAGTCATTCGGGGGTGTTACAACTCCCCCCTAAGGAAAACATTTTCCTCTATATTTTCCTTACCCTCAAATGGAATTGGACATGCCTCCAACCTAAAATTTCCATATTCCCATGTAGCTTCTTATGGGGTAAAGTACTTCCACGAGGGAGAATTTCAAGAACCCCCCTAAATTTATATGTATAATAAATTGGTGAACCCCAATGATACATAGGAAAAATGGAAGGTGATTTTATTAATAATATAATATGTAAATATAAATTTTTTGGCGAATATCTCACAAAATTATATTATCTTGTAAAATCATGGCTAATCACTAGTACAAAATGGTGAATCACTAAGAAATGGCAAATCACTAGTACAAAATGGTGAATCGCTAAGAAATCCAAGGGTTGTTGCAGTCGGTTGGCACCAAGAGGGTATTCAAGAAGAAAATGTAAAAGAACTTGACAAAATTGCTCGTGAATTAGATGAGCTTCACTCGTTACCATCAAGCGCGCCACTCTAGCGACTAAATCATATAGATTTGGAACTAACAGTTGTCGCCTAACAACTGATAGGGTGAATTAAAGGAAGTTTTCGTTTTTAGTTAACAAAGGTAGTTACAATAATCACATTATAATCACTTATAACATCAAAATGTAGTTTTCCATATTGAAAAGTGGAGAACCATGAGTATTTCTTTATTATGAGTTTGTAGGAGGTGAGCACAATGCATTATAATTTATTATATGATTATTACTCAAAGATCAATCTACACTATAAAAGTGTCAACGCTGCATCGTGATGCATAAGATTTGATGAACTGATTCTCCTACACAAACTACATTAATACATATGAAAAAGTAGAAGCTCAATCAAGAAAGTTCATAATTTTTATTTTTGAAAAAATAAGTAGAATCCATTAAAATATCAAAAGTAGATCGAAAAAGTATGTTAATTTTTGAAGATACATCTCTATGGTTTACCTAAATAATCCTTTGGGACAAGTCCAATTTATTTTGTGATTTAATTCAACCTGAATACAACTAGCATTTGCACCAAAAGGGTACAAAGACATGACAATAGAAGTGTATATGAACTTAGAGTGATGTAGAAGTAGCGTTGTAGGAAACAAGAATGTGGATGTGGAAGGCATGAGGAATGAGGTGGCGATGGGTGGGGGGAAGGGGAAGGAATTGGTAAAGTAGAGGGTTATGTGTGGGAGATGGTTGTGTTATCAAAATCTGACTAGTTCGTAGGGTGTTCAAATTCCGTCATAGAAGCACCAAGGAGATAGAGATAGGCACAATCTAATAGGGGAGATTATGAATTAAGCAGGTAAGTAAAGGCTTAGAAATTAAATTTGTTGAAATAGTGAGACAAAAGTGGAAGAAAATATATGGAAATGTTGAAATTTACCCTATCGCATTGATTTTTTATGATTATGTCTTGGTTGATGTTGGAGGAATGGGGTAAATCTATTTAAAAAACTTCATATCCCAAAAAAATAAGGTAGGAAGAGGATACTCTATTTTGTTATATATATATATATATATATATATATGATCAACTTGACTATATAACAATTCTTTTGGATGGAATGGAGGTGGTCAAGAAATAGTCGTGGAAAATATTAAGAAGAATCAAATCCCCTTCAAATATGAAATAGATTATGGTAGGAATTCTTAAATAAATTACTTACTTAGGAGATCCCATTGAAATGTACTTGGAAGCGGTTGAGCCATTCTTTGTTATGAAAAAATAATGGTCAAGCAATACATCTATCCTAATTGATTTCCATTTCTTAGAGAGAACTGTGGTCAACAATGAAAATGATGACATGTGGTAATGGTGTATGGGGAGGAGAATCAATAGAGATGGAATTGAATATTTGGTTGGATGACTTGATATTGCTGGAACATAAAGAAATTCCATTGGCTACTTAAGAGTTGTTGTGGTTAACTAGTAGCACTAATACTTTTATAGCAGTTCACTCCATTACAAGTTTTTAAAATATTCATATAGCTTAGGAAGGACTATAGAACCCCATGATGGCCAAGGATTGAAGGAAATTGGGTGTTATTGACATCAATACTTCCATATTAAGAGGAGCTTTCAATGACACATCAAAAGGTAGTCCTATCATGGGGATTTCTCAATGAGCTAGATGCAATGATGGTATTGGATTTTAGTTTCAAGAAAGTTGAGGATTGGGGAATTTTGTAACCCCATTTTTATGTCAAGACTATGGAGGTTGGGATAAAACTAAGTAACACCTTAGAAAACATAGTTTACGCTAAGTGGTGGAAGGGAACATTAGACAAAGGTATCTTTTATTAGGGTATTTTTGACTCGTTGCAATGAGAGGAAGATCTAAATGACACAGGGAAGCCATTTGTAGCTCACTTCAAGAATAATCAAACAAATGAACCGTGACACTTTGGATAATCCTTGGAAATTTAGAGATGACAAAATCACATGGACTTGTTGAGGAGTTGGGAAAAAATAGATGTAGTTATGGGGAGGCCTTGTTGTGCAGAGGCTTGAACAGTAGCTTGGTTGAGTCCTGTAGACTTAGCCATTCCAACAAGGATTGAAGAGAGTGGTGGTTGATGACATTGATCATTCTTTTATGAGATATAAATAGAGATAGGAGAGAGTCGGTCATGAGATTTATTTAAAGATGATTGAGTTAGGGAAAACCACAATTTCGGTGACTTGAGGATATTCATCGACCTTTGTTGTGAGACATTTGATAAGGTTAGGAATTATTGAGCCATCTTGGGGGTGATACACAATGTAATGGTTGTGGAGACCATGGTACTTGGCACAAAGGTTCCTTCTTGAGGAGGAGTACACAGAGATATGGCATCCTATTTGGCTTGGATGCATTAGAGAAGTACATTGAGTGGATGGTGGTATGAGTTTGAGATTTCGTTCATTGTGAAGTTTCACCCACAACTTGGACATGTTAGATGAGAAGTGTGTTCCATGTGTGAGTGGGTAGATGAGGAGTGAAGAAGATTCAACCAAATAAGTTGTAGGTAGTTGAATGAAATATAATTAACAATGCACCAAGAACCATAGATGGCATGATTGCACAACAAACACGGTGAGACTTGTGGGGACAATAATTCTATGATTTTTGGATCTCTTCATGTCGAGTTGATAAATGGACTTTAGTTTAGAGAGGTTTCATAGGAAAACAAGGTATGTATTCCTTGGTTTAAGATATTGTGAAGATGGCCTCAGTTGTTGATCAAAGTAATGAGTACATATGAAATGGTTTAGAGACACATAACTTGGAACCTATGAAAGGAATTCTTGATCGAGTTTGGATAATGGTAACAATAGTGTTTGAGTTTGGTCCATGTGATGAGAGTGTGAGAAGAAGCGATTGAGGATAGCATGAGGATGAACATTCTCGTGGGTAGACTACAATGATTGGATTGATCAATGAATTAGTAAAAATCAAGGGAGTTTACCATGTATGGAGACATGGCAGAGTTAGTTGGAATATGGGAGTAGTAGGAGCTAAGGGAGTTCAACACTAGCAATTTTTTGGAGTTCTAGTTGTAGTAGCATTGGTTGAAATAGGGCAGTATGGTTAGCATGATAATAGCAATAATTTGGGGCCTTGTACACATAGTTAGTGGAGGAGATGTCTTTCTAGGATAATGACCAATTAGATTCCATGGCAACTTTGAGAAAATGACAATGTGGATGGTTACAACATGTTATGGTTGATCAAAGGGTTATGTGGGAGTTCAAGGTTTCCTATTGAAGATGGAGATAGTAGTTTTGGTAGAGTTTGGAGATTTGGTGATGGGTTCCCATTGAGACGTTTTATTTGGTGAACATGGGGATTTGGGTTAAATAATTGCAAGGTTTACCATGGATGGATACAACTTGAAGTGGGGGAGGTTGTAAGGCATTTAGGTTGTGACACAAATGAGACATGTTGTAATGGAAATTGGATTGCATGATTACATGAACATATCAAAAAGTAGAGATTTATAGTTGAGAAATTAGGTCTCCTTAGATGTGTGAACATGCCAAGAGAATTTCTCAAGCATTAAGAAAGATAGGTGCACATATTGCTGAGATGTCAATTGAGTAAGCTTAATTTGGGTTTACCCACCTTAGTCCCTAGTGCATGGTGTGGAACGATGGCATGGGGAGAGGTTCATTCACCATGATGAGAAAGTGGAATGTGTAGACATGTTTATTCGGTGTAAATCACTGAGAGGATGCATGCATTTGATGAGTAGTTGAAGTGTTCAGGTGATTAGGCACACATAACATGCTAGGGTGAGAACACATTGCATCAGCTTGAAATAGCCAATCGAAATTTCGGGTTTCTACCATGCATGCACAAGGAACCGAAAGGCTAGCTTGGGGTATGTAAGAAGTCACAGACCTTCATTTTGATGAGAGGAGTGCTCATATATATAAGAGGCTAGATTAGGGAGTGAAGAAGCAACCAAGTGTGGAGACAAATAACACAAGATTTGTGCATAAGTGGGAGAGTGCACAAGGAAAATTGGGTGCAAAGCAGGTTCATGGAAGAGAGGACACACAAATGTGGCATGTACATCACAGGTCACAAGTTTGTACCATGGAGTTTGAAATGGATGTGATATGGGTAGATAAAAACTCTTATATTGTATAAGCATTGAGGTTATCATGGTATGCGACTTGTGGAACTCGGTGAGCACTGCACCAAGCTTGTGGAGAACACTAAGGTGTAATAGGGTGGGTTGTATGATATGATTATAATAACCACATGACATATTTGATGACATGGCTAGTTGAAGTATGTAACATTTTTCATATGGTATGTTTACATTTTAGGTGTTAGGTTGAAATAAGTTGCCCAACCATATTCTTGTGATGCGTGGCGATACGATTATTTAAACCCAATCACTAGATCAAAGTAGTTGTGCTAAACTTGGACTATACCTCTATACTTCTTATTTAGTCAAGTCTATCGTTTAGTTATTACACTTAACCAAAATTCCAAATTCCATATTATACATCATACACATACATAAGAATATGGTTGGGAAACTCAATTAGTATTATATACGAATTTGGTATTGGGCTTGGTTGTGACCTCATAAATTTAAAGTACATGTTTATATGTTTTAACTATAAGTTTGAGAAAAATTTTAAGGTCACGACCAAGCCCAATACCAAATTGGTATATAAGACCCCTTTGTTTGTGGCACAAGGGAAATTATTGTTTAACACCCCTATGTTTCTGAGACGAGAAATTTAATTGCAAAAAGATTACAAAAACATACATAGTCTAACCCCTTTACATCCTTATGACCAAAAAAAACTCTTAATCATTATATTTAGTAAAATTATATAGAAACTAAATATATGTTTATCAATACATATATTAAAAAAGGCACACCTTACACAACTGCCACATGGATTCATATGGAGTGCTCTACACAACATCTAAAAACCCGACATTGTATTCTCCTTGGAAAAAATATACAAACGCCGATTCAACATATTTATGGAAATAAATATACTGCGTAACCCATGTTTTAACACAATATTTTTTCTAATAAAGACATGCGCTCCAAATAGTGGAAGCAGGGACCATCTAATACAATCATCCATACACTAGGATAACAAAATCTCATAAGATTGTTTTCTTCATTGAGTAGATCTAGAGAATCCATATTCAATTAAGTTGCTAGGATCCCACAATCATCCATTTCAAAAATATGTCCAAATTATTCCAAGAAATACAAGTCATCATAAAATATTGAATCTGATGTACCCACTAACTGCACATAATTTGAAGAAGAGGTTGCAAAACAATGCCCACCTGAACTTTCTTGCAAGATGCAATATACAGAAGCAGAGTGTGATGATAATGACAGTGATGGAGTCCTTGCTTCTTCGGTAGAGAAGTTGGTAAATGCTAATGGTCCTATAAGCTAAAGAATTATCATAAGTATGTGCATCATCTTTTATTGTATCATAAGTCCCAAGGCATAGCCTTAGTCCTCTGGAGGAATCCCAGATCTCTGCAACCCATTTCCCCTATCTTCTCTATCTCACTCCATGGAATTTACAACTCTCTAAACCTTGTACATTGGGGACTGATCACATAATACTTTGTTTTTACTTATTGGTCGCTTTGGATTTCCTCTTGGATTTGGATTTGGAATTTGATTTGCATTGAACGTTTGTGCCAACTGAGGAATTTAATGATATGTGAGTCTTGAAAACCAATCTCCAATCTCTTGTGAGATGCAGTATTTAATTCATAGTCACTTGCGAGATCTGTGGCATCTGAGTCATTTCATATTAGATGATATTCCTTGTAACAACACCATTATTCCCCTTCTTTGAAGCTCTGATAGCATTATTTTTCTTTCTCTTGGAAGCTTACATAATTTAAGTTGTCAATTTATGTTGAATCAAACTGCAATCTGAATGCTTGTGTTATTGCTCGTTCCTGCGTAGCTGATACATGAGCTAAAACATATGGTGTAAAGAAATAAGATGAGTATATAGATCTATGCAGCTAAACACTAATCCCCAATAGAAAAAAATACGCAAGCTAGATTGAATAGACTAACATTTTATAAGCTTTAACCATATCGAATCCCCAATGGTTCTTAATAAAATCATTGCTAAAGCTATAGCTAATTCAAACCTTTCACTATGTAAAATACTTTTTATGTAGCATGTCATCCTTCAAACCATTTGACATATTCATCTGCTGTGAAAGGAGGGCTATAATATAATTAAAAACCAAATCAATATCCAAAGCCAATAGAAGCATATACTGTTATTCTCAAGGAAAACCCAGTTGTAGCATAATTGGCAGATCAATGCTGCAATTCTCAAGGAAAACCCAGATGTAGGAGAACCAGTAGATCAATGCTGCAATTCTCAAGGAAAACCGAGCTGTAGTAGAATTCGCTGATGAGTGAACACTTAAACCAGGTCAAGACATTCATACAGTGTTCTCATAAACCTGAAAGTTAGAAAATAAAAGTATTAGATGCCATGTAATATAACTCTCTCATTCTTGAGTGAGAAAAAATATTCAAATTCAAAATGTTTTGAACAACAAAAAGTGAATATAATGACTACTATCACTACAAAATTTGTGATTCCAATAAATTATATGGGGTGAATTTTGGACACATTCAACAACAAAAAAATATGCCCAAAAACCAAAACCTCCAAAACATAACATACCAGTTAAAATATAACATTAACATGTCTACCATGACGCATTAACAACATTCACTTTTCTCCATCAAATTCCAAAGTGAGATACGAGAAGATAATATACTCATCAAGAAGATCAAGAAAATCAGAGGTATTTTAACCATAAAAATATGACAGAAAACCCTCCAAAACTCAAAACAATTAAACTACAGCCCCAACCTATGTACCCATGATCCACAGAAAGCATTCACTTTGCTCCATCAAATGCCCATAAAGCAAGATACTAGAAGATACTATCCTATAAAGAAAATAAAAAAGATCAAAGATATTTTAACCAAAAAAATATATCTCAAAAACAACCAGAACTTAGAATAGTTAAAATATAGCCCCAACATGTCTACCCATGACCCATAAAAATCATTCACTTTGCTCCATTAAATTCCCATAAAGAAGGATACTAACATATACTATACCCATAAAGAGGATCAAGAACATCAGAGGTATTAGTGCAAGACAGGGTAGGAGACCCATAAAAGTATGAGGAATTGATTAAATAAAACATTGCGATGGTTCTTGAATTGAATCACCAAGCTCCAGAACTGAGTCCAGCATGGGCTTATGAAATTTTCATAGGTAAATCATTGTTTTCTTGCTTATGATATACATGAATTTAATTCAGTAGGAAGGAAATCAATTAAGTCGATAAGGATGGGGAACCCCATACAATATGCAAGTCAAAGAAGCATAAGCATTGCCAGCTTATATAATTACAAAAGTATTACTACCACTGTCACTCCCACTACTACTCCGTGTGCTACTTTTAGGTTTTACTCTAAAAAATGTATATAAGATTGGAAGTATTTTCAGTAGTTAGTAAATCTACTTCTCAACAAAAGCTAATAGCTCCACATGGTTAAAGTCATTTGAATCAGAAAATATGTCCTCTCTTGTATAAGAAATTGACCTTAAAACTTTTTAGTTGTCAATTGATTATCAAAAGACTAAAAGTAATTTGCAATGAGAGTTTTTTCATGGCCGAAAATGAGAGTTTACATATTCACAGTAATTCGAAAGGCACTTTCCTTAGATTAGCAAGACAATTTAAAGCATTGATAAGACTTTCATTAAAATGGAATCCTCAAGATAACGAATTATCAAAATTTTACTCAGTGGAATCTTAACTAAGAGAAAAAAATTTATGCCTACAAATGTATAACTAATTTCAGTAGATGTCATTATAAAGTTTTCTTCATCTATTACATTAACTACCACTACATTGAGTGCGTACAGGGCAAGACCCTTCAAGGTGAGAGCCTATTAGCTATATAGAAATTCCTTTCATGTCATATAAATCAAAACTATTATGTCATATTCCAAATGTAACAACAATATTAAACTCTAAACTCAAAACAAAACCAACACCTACATAGTATCAAAAATCATTCGGATTTTATTGCATTGAAAATAAAATTTTCAAATAAGAACCATTTAGATAGAATGGTGTATAAGACATGAGACATGATATATTCTTGGATAAAATTTCATTGAAATATTATACTAAATAACATTTCTATATGAAAAAAATCCTAATCTCGCAGACATTAGTAAATTTTCGAAGGATGATTAAGAACGATTTAATGGTCTTCCTTTGCTCAAAGAGAATGTTGCAATGTCATTAACTGACAAGAAATTTGAGTACCTATGTTTCTCAAAACAAAATTTTAAAGTGCTCTACCAATAATCACAATTCCATTTCTTTCCCAATAACTTTTTTTTTTGGGAAGCATTTCAAAGAACATGCCTATAAGGATTGCATTGGAAACAATAGATTTGGGCATTTGATATGACACAATTATTTGGGACTTACATGGAACCTCCTCTCGTTGAAGCTCATTTGACATACAAGTGGGGCATTCAACACTCTTGGCTCATGATGACTAGAGAATTTGACATTTAGATTGCATAAACCACCATAATGGTTTTCCACTACAGTTATAGCTTGCAATTGCATCATAAATAACAAACGTAACGAAGAGTTCACAATAGATTTTAATTACATATTAGATAACAACCACAACACATAGTTCATAAGCCATGGGATGTTAGTATGGTAAGGGAAGATGCCATCATAACAAGCCTACGACATAGTAACTTGCATCTCAAAATCAACTTTCATATTCATAGAGCTGGTGCGAGTAATTGTGAATGTGAAAATTATTCATCAACAATTCTTTTTAGAATGTTAAGATCAAATATTGAAAACGAATCTGTGAATTTATGTATCTCAAAATTATTTTTCTACCTAAATCGTATCACATAAACCTTAACTCTAAAATACTAGCACCATCCAAAATTTCAAGATTCTATAGTGGATGACTTGATAATATCCATTATTTCTAATGTAAATCCCCATTGCTTTTAGAAGCTACTAACACACATGAACATTCGATGGATATGGTGTGTCTAAAAAATATTTTGGACATTGAGAAAATTATTTTTTCTATGATACTCCATGCCCAATCAACACTTTCTCCTCAACTCTACCACCATTTTCATAAACTTCCATTTACCAAAGATCTAGCCACTTTTCCTAAATAGAAAATAAATATTTTTAGAGACTAAGTATTCAAGAGAGAACCCTCTCTAGGTTGGTAGTGCTAGCTACCAGTCCTAAAGTTATTCTGAAATGGTTTCCTCAGGGTTCAGTTTCCACAACCTCAACCTAAAATCCTAAATGATAACAATTACATTGTTTATAACTTTCTTGTGATGAAGAATTCACATGTGATTTTCTTATGGCCAATTTCATAAATAAGTTTTCAACTGTCTCATATTTTCCAATATCATTTGAACTATATATTCCTTAATTGATTTCTCTAATTGAATAAATTGATAGTGTTATTGGTTGTCACTGTCCTATTAGGTCATAGGTAGAGTTTCCATGAGGGATGTTTCTCCATTTGTGATTATTCTATAATAACCTAGGATAACCTTAAGTAGTTCCCTGATATCACCAAGCCATGTGTATGTAACTGCGTCAATTATGTGCTAGAGAAAAACTAGATATAGGATCTAGAACTTCCTCAATTATTTGTAAGAGCAAAACTAGATATGGGATCTAGATTGTATGCACTTTCCCTCATTGCATGAATAGGTAGAGGAAAGGCTATGTTGATATAATATTGGGTTTGTGTGCACTTGTTAAGGGATGAAAACTACATTTGCATCCCTGAAATAATGTAAGTATCAGGTTCTTATGAAGAAGTTATGCAAAAGCAACAATATTATCTGTTGTAAGCTTGGTCCCAACATTATATCAAAAGATAGATGATGGAAATAGAACATTCTTTTGTATTGATCTGACAAAATGTATCCAATAGAATTCATGCATTTTGAATAACAAATAAGTCGAAAGAAAAACAATTTCTGAAGAGACATTAAAAAACATGCCATTCAGATGGACATCAGCCGCACTACGCAAAATCAAATAAAATGATAAAGATTCAATAGATTGTTTATTTATTTACATTTTCAATGTCTGAAACTAAAACATTAGAAAACAACATGCTTTCAACAGACATGAAGTCACTAAATATCCAAATCAACCTCATTGGCGACATTGGAAAAACTTTTCCTATCATAATACTAGCCTTCAAGCGAAGAGGTCCTTTGGATGCATAAGATAACCTAACTAATATTGGCAACATGTTTATTTTCCATTAGGTCCTGAAGAGGCTTCGTATCTATCATAATATTTACTGATCCATCTTAAACATGTCCATCCTTTCTTTGTATTCATCGTAAAAAACTAAGCAATATGTTGTCCATAAAGCTTTCATATGAGTCTCCCCATTGTTTCTTCTTTGGCCAACTATGAGACAATATTTTTGGAGGTATCAAGAGTTTAGGCTTTCTTATTATCCTTTAAGTTTTTCTTTCTTCAACCGTCTCATTATCTACCATTTTTTTATTTAGATGAGTGAGTCAATACATATGAGCCACGAGAATGTCCTTAGAACCCCAAGTAAATCTATATTCTCATCATGGTGAAAAACTATATCATCAACAACATAACAACCACCTTACAGAAACACCACCTGAACCAAGATGTCTCGAAATTTTATTCATGCAGCATCATACACAAAGTAGTCCTTCTACAATCCCCTAAGTGCAATGTTGAAATTCAGGATATTTGGTTTCATTCATTGAAATAAAAACCTAGCACTATAGTTTATAATAAACCCCATAGATTCCATGCATATAGATCAACATCTATCTAAACAATGCCTTGCTTCCTTTCAAATAGAAGACTATTGTTATAAGAAAGTAATCTGAAATACAATTTTGTAGATAGTATGATAGGAGTAATATATCATTGCAACCTATAAATTTGTTTTTATACATCTTTTCACATCTTAGAAAAATGACATTCAAGCTTTGCATCCAATCCTAACCCAAAAAACACTCAAAAACTCATTCATTGTCAGAGATAAAAAAACTATCGTCTCAACAAATTTAAGAAAACTAGTGAGATATTGATCCCGTTCAAACTGAAAAGATCTACCATCTCTAATTTTTCCTTCATTTTTCTAGCTAATATATTCTCACCTTTTTCCTCATTAGAAGTTCTTGAGTGGAGAAACTAGAGGCCTCTTAGGAAGAAAATTTCCTTTTTTAAGGGATGCAAAGTTGTCATTGTGAGGCTTCTTAGAGATGGAGCCAGATGAACTTTGGGGTGGATATGACCTAGGGATGCCAATATGAGAACCATAGCTATGTGAGTTCTTCATATATACCTTAGTCAAATTTAAAGTCATGTTCACCAGTTTTGTCGTTGCGAATATCAAATTGTATTATGTGTACATTACAATTGCGTTACCCACCTTGTTACCTTTCAATTCATGTATATGGAATCATCACAATTAATAAAGACAATTTTTAAGTTTAAATAATGAGATTTGCCATTTCATATACTAAATTATGAATGGAAAGTGGAATAGTTATTCTACATCTATCATATCAAAGTATTTAGGAGCTCTGAAAGAATTTTAAGAGATTTTAACAGTAAGAGCGTCACTGAATGTTTTCGTGATCCGATTGACCTATACCAACTGAATGGATGCAAATTTGTAGGGAAATGAACATAATAATAAATTAAGTACCTCTGAAGGGAAACTACAATGGAAATCCCTACAATTCCACCATCTATTGGCACCCTATAATTTTCGTGCAAATTCATGAGCATATTGAGCTCATTTCGTGGTGTTCCCAACTTTAAGGTTTTCATAGCTCATACTATTTTATTAGTAGCAGGTTTTGGGTAAGGTTGCAATTTAACCAAAAAGCTTGTGATGAAAATCAAGAGCATTGTCTTCGTGGTGATCAACTAGACAATTGCTTGAAAACAGAGGAGGCAAGGGTTGAAAACATATCTAAATTATTGTTTATTTTAGTACCAAAATTATTGTGAATAGTGAAGGTGGTGAAAGACTTCCCCAAGTAGTAGAAGGACTTATTTTCCTATACCTAATAAAGAAATTACAATTCCAGAATTAATCCTCATAAAACATATCACAATTCCTGATATTAGGACAGTGCAAGCACCAGGTGAATTTAAGTATGACTTTGAGATTGTTGATGGTGAATATGAGAAACTAGGGTCTTCTTATGTTACTAAGGAGGAGGTGCATACATTCTAAAAAATTATAAGTTTTAGTGTCTTGGAGTATGGAGCATGTGCTTATGGGACCAAATGGGCCAGCTAAAGGAAATCAACCTTATGGAGTTGGGTCTAGAATGTGAAACACTTATGGCTAACCTTCCTCAGGATACTGCAAAGTTCAAGGAGATTTCATAAAGTATTTGTGTGAATTTGGTTGGGTGCATTCCTACATTGAGAAAGCTTTAGAATAATGCATTATGATGTATTGATCATGATGCACAAAAGGATAAGGTAAGGATGGAGATACATCTAGTGCATTCTCTAGAGCTCAAGTTTATTGGCATGTCGATTTAGAACAATTTCCTTGGGGAGTGCCAACCATAATTATTGCCCATGAAATTTATGATTCTCTTCTAGTGCACCAATTCCAGAAAACTCCTCGTCGGTGGTACGCAAATCTCATTGATATTGCAGAAGATTCCTTCGATGGACTTCGTTTTATGTTGTCTCAAGAACCAACAATTGCCAACACGTTGTACTTAACTAAACACCTTAAGGGGATTTATCCATATGAAATATGTCACTGGAGTATGTTGAAGTTTACTCTCGGGATGTTGAATTGGCAAGGAATATCACTAAGAGGATTTCATCAGATTGTGGTTGGAGGAAACACTCACGGAACATCCTTTAAATTTCTTCTTCATTCATATTTTACATTCATTTGCATCCTTTGGTAGTTGCTCCAGCTTCTTGGGTGTTTGTGGTAGAAAAAAATATTTTGAGTGCTCATCTATTCTCTGCTCAAGGTATTGCGTGGAGTTTTATAAACCTTATTGAACCATGAGATGGGCGCCACAACTGAAAAGAGGAGATTTACTAGACATTTTCACCATTCTACCTAGTTAACCTTCGAGAGAGTTTCTGGGTAAATAGGGATGAGTTATAAAAATATGATAGAGGTTATGGTCAAGAACAGATTAATGAACATTAACCATTTTCAGTTTTCCTACAGGTGTTACATATTGGGAGAATCAAATGCATCTTTGGGCCCTAGTTTTTGGGATTCATAATTTTCCTATTTAACACATATTTTTCAAATGTCGATCCTGGGGAAATAGAGACGAATCACAAAAAACTGAGAGAGTTGTTTTCTAAGAACAGTCTAATATACAAAAAACTCCTCCAAATTTTACACATATGCCATGATTTAGGAGGTACGAGTTCTTGAAGTGACTCCTAGTTTTTAGTAGTCTGGTGCATTTTTCATGGCAGATAGTTCCAAAGTTCAATTTAACTATTGCTATCTTTGGAGATTTGGTTAGATTCGACCTCCTGAGCCTAGAGGAGAATTACTTCCTATGTATTATTGTAATTTTAATGTGTAAATGGTTGGATTTTGGTGAATTTTAGCATTGTTCTGAGCTCCTGGACCTGTTGTAATCCTTTTCCTGAAATTCAATAAAATTGGGTTTTGCAAGCTTGGATTCAATCTGCAGAGATTCTTGTGATGTATTGGCTGGTGTTTTTCTTCTATGTGTATGTATTTATTTATTTTCCAGGTCTTTCATATCTATTTATATGCTTATATTGAGAAACGTGTCAGAATTCATTCTCACAATGCTCTGATTTCTGCCTTCTAACACTTGTCTGCAAAGTCTTCTACATTGTTTCAAAGTAATCTACAGCTGAGACCCTGATGCCCCACTGAATGTTTCTTTCCCATCCCACTAAAATGACAACCCTCCTATTTTGGCACAGTCCATATGTCTATCTTACTGCTATTGACAAATTCCATAGTGGATTTCCCAGATATGTTTTCTTTTTAGACCTCTTAACTCCATGCCCAATGGATCTCTTGCCTTGTGTTGCGAGGAACCAGATTCAATCATTTGACTTTTCAATCCCTAATCTAGCTCCCTGAGTCAGATAAAGGTCAGATCTAGTATTTTATCGAGAGAGAGCCCTCTCTTAGGTTGGAAGTGGCTAGTTACCAACCTAGAAGAAGTTTGAAATGGTTACCTCTATGGTTTCTCTCCTCAACCTCAAGGAAATTACGAAGCATTAAAACTACCCACAATTACTAAGCCTTCAAATTTCTCATTCCTAATACTATTGTTGTTGCAACCTTCTTATCTTCCTACATCCTCAAACTTCAATCTAATTGGGTGTTTGAAAGGTGGGCATGAGTACGACTATTTCTAAGACTTCTTAGGAATTCCATAAATTAAATTGTTGTTAAAATTCATAAAATAAATTGTTATATAATTAAATTTTTGTTAAATCACTTGCGTACTCGTCATATTTGAGACCAAAAAACCTAGTTATAACACTGGGTTACAAGCATAACATGTTAACTACTTCACCCTACATCATTTGGTAATCAAGGTTGTGTGACTCTCATGCACTCTCAGTGGTGGTTTTTCTACAGAATACTTCTTGATGACATGTAATTTTATCCTAGGTAATCTTCACAACTAGAGTGGCAATTTTGTTCACAATATAAAAATTTTGAACATGTGAGATTTTCTAGAAGAGAAATATTGAAACAGCATTTGCAATAACTTCAAAAAATAATGTTTTTGCATTCATAGCAGTAACTATAACAATGAGAATGCCACCTCTGCTCCTAGGAGCTATGACACATGTGAAGCAAGATGCATCTCTTTATTCAAACAAAGTTGATTGCCATGGTAGAGGACTAAATTTCAGAGAATGACAAAAGGCTTCAAAATCAACAACTCACAAGGTTATTCCAGGCACAAAACCTGATAGAGGTAGCAAGTGCAAATACCAATCCCATGTTGAATATTGTAACATCATTGGCTGGATATTCAATCAACCTATCCAAACTCTAGTTTACAATACTTCTTAACATTTAAGAATGTTCTAATGATCAAATCTAAAGGCAGGAAATGAATCAATGAAATTGATAGAAAATGGTCTCAAGTATACATGACAAAGTGAAGCATGGGAATATTTTTAGCATACAACCTATGGACCCTTCTATATCATACAAAATATATTTAAATTACTCGTTTGCTATAAGAAGTGCAAGCTAAAACTGAGCTTATTGACATCCAACAAAAAAAAAAGTGGGGATATTTTATAGGAACTTGCAAAATCAAAGTGTGGAAACACCATATTAACAAATGAACATAAGAAATGTATGGAAGAGCAAGGTGTTGTCAATACTTTTCAGGAATATCTTGAAAATGCATGAGATGAAAATTAAAATCTACAAAAGGAGCTTTGAAAAAGTTCACTAATCTTAATAACCCTCACATTATGTTCTCTACCTTGGGAAGGGAGAAAGAAATCATGGAAGTGGAACTAACACTAAAGCAAAACTATTGTGTGAGATCGAGGAAAACCTAAATGACCTAAAAGAGAAATCACATAATTAAAACAATTTAGAGGCTTAGGTGAGGGAAAATAAAATCTAAGGTACTGAGGAATTTTAGAAATGAGTGCTTCTCTACAAACCTGCAACAACCAATTGGCAGAACAAGTGCTTAAGGCATCAAAATGATATCATTCCTTTAGGAGGAAATCAAAAGATTGTGAAAATAAAATAGTGGATTGAAGAGGGAGATAGCCTAGCTTAAATCTTTGATAATGTAATAGGAAAAGTTTACAAGTGGTATGGTATTGAAAAGGGCTACACATATGAATTAGATCACCAAGGATAAGCAACAACTTTATAATTTGTTAAAAAAGTGTGAGAAGTATGGCTCACAATTCTAGGTAAGAAGAAAAGTTTCAAAGTAGAAATATTTATTGCTTGATAAGTTCCTGTGTCACTTCAAGAAAATGATGAGGTGCCTCAAGGTAGACCTCAATATAGTTAAAGAGTATCAAAAACTTGAGGAAATGACAATGTTGCAGAATGAGCTATTGTATTTTCTTATAGAGAATAATTTACTTATACAAGAGAAAAAAATAAATACAAACAAAGATGTCAACATTAAAAGGCTAGAAGATGGGGCAACCTTACCATTTTCCAATGGTGAAAGACTATAGGCTGAGGTGGAATACATAAATATGGAGAAAACAAAGCTTAAACTTGGTTATGCTATAGATCTCAAAAATCAACAATTTATAACACAAAATGAAGATAATACAGTGTCTTCACTAAACATGGCTCCTAGTTCTAAGGCTAGGTCCCCATGAGTAAAACCATGAAGTTTCCTAACATCAATTATTTATAGAAATCCAATGATATTAATCAAAATCTCTACTCATTTTTCATTTTTGTAAGAGATTGAACTTGAGAGTTGGCATGAATGCTAGATTGAGTAAATTTTAGAAAACAGAAGACCTAGTGTGGAAGAAAATTTCAATCAAAATGGATTTTTATATGCTTATATTGAAAGTGCTCATTTTGTAAACATCATTGGGATGTAATTGTGAATCACCATGCCTTCATTTGTATATATTTATTTTATATATATTTTATATATATACATATATACATACATTGCATTGAGATATCCATGATGTTTTGAAACTAATAAGTTAAATGATTGTATTTTCAATGCTATAAAATGGAGCTAAATATAGGGACCAATAGCTTATTAAAAAACCTGGACTCATATGAATGCATCTAATTTTTATATTTTCCAATATAAGCATCACAAAAGATAAGGTGAGAATCAAGTTAAATTACTTACAAAGAAATTTCTTTATTTTTATTGATAATATCAGGATTTGTTGATTTTATTTGTATGTATTATAATGTCCTTTTGAACTAGGACAACATAGTATCCAAAATGTGTTATCAATTTAATTGAAGTACTTGTTTTGTTGCAAGTTTTACTTCTAATAATTACAGGTAGTAATTTTTGTTTAAAAACTTTTAGCTTTTTCGATGAAGTTTCTTACAGTACAGTAATAATGAAATTGCATGACAATTATAGGGCATCACTATTACACATCATATAAGAAGTAATAATTTATAGTTTAGGGACCACTCAAATATTTTAAGCTATGAATTCCAAAGCTTGTAGGACAAGAACACAGAGGTATTCAACCTTTCTATTGTATATCTATATTGATCCTTGCATCAATAATGTAACTGCAGAAAATTAACATTGGATAAGAGAAAATATTTTTTATAAAAGAGAAGTTAGACAAGGAAAAAAAATTGAAACCACAACCACCCAACCATGTGGCAACACTAGTCAAAATAAGGATTACATGATGGCATTGAAAATGCAAGAAAACTATTGATGCAATTTTCCATAAGTAGATACAAAGTAATAACTTGCATTCCAAAAGATAGTATCAATCATTTTTTAACATTTTAAGATCTGTAGAGGGTTGGTAACATCAACATTTGCAAGTATACTTAGGATGGTAGTTAAATGACTTCTCATAGAAATAATTTGTCAAAAAATAAAACAAATAAAAGAAGAGGTGAGGCAGTTGGTGACAATATGAACTTATGGAGGTCGTGGATTGAGGATAATCTAATGGAATTTATAGATTCAAAAACTATGATCTTCATGACAAAGGAATGGTTAATGTGACAAGATAAACAAAACTTGGAATGGGGTTTTTCATAGGTATGAAAATGACAATGAGGTTTCACCCTCTCTCAACAAACCCAGAAGGCCTTGAAATCATTGTCTTCATCATTAGATCTTTCGCTTTCTCTTGATAAGCTCTTGAGTTGTCCACTGTTTTTGAAAAACACACTTAGTATTTTGTATCACCATAGATTTAACACAGTCATTTAGATACAAACCACACTGAGGATATTTTGTTTATATTTTGGTCAATTAATTACTAACCACACTGAAGATAAATCTTCAAGAAAAATGACCTTATGAATACTCAGTATTATTCCAGTAGAGAATTCTATTAAATGTTAGCATAAACAAATCAAACCGACTAATATTCGCCCACCTAAAGGGGGACTTGGGAGTCTCATTACCTTAAATATGAAAACTAAAAAATATAATAATGGCTTAGCACAAATAACAAAGGATATATAGATGTGCATGTACATCCCATTAGTGCATCTCATTATCTTTGGAAAAATCTCTAACACATACAACATAAATGAGTAAGTACATCCTCTATCAGACCACCCTCCTTGAAGTGGTAGTTAATCCCCTCTAATGATGCAACATATACCTCCCATGTAAATGAGGAAGTGGAACCTATATGAGACCACTCTCCATGCAGTGGTGCTCAGTACCCTCTAATGATTCAAAAGGAGAAGAGCTATGTAGGCCAATATGGTGTCTTCCTTGAGCATCAATTATCAGCATTGAATAAGTTCAACATTTTTTCTCTACACTGAAATAATAGGGAGAATGATGTGCTTTATACTTTGATGTATTTACAAAATTAAATCCAAGCACTTGAAGTTGATCTGATATGCAAGACAATACTCCATTAGTTGCAACAAATAATGCACTAGAAATTTTCACCCCGCAGAATTTTGCTTCTATAAGGTGTTTTTTTGAAAATGCAACATAGATGATATATTTACAAGAGTATGAAAGTAATGATGCACTTATCTTCATGATGCAAATATTTTTACTAATTGAATTGTGGTAAAGATAAAATATTGTATACCTACAGGTCTCATTTTAGTCTAAGATGCTATTTTGAACAATGTATAAACTTTACTTCAAAAACTCATATATTAACATGAGACCTCACCAGTAAGAATACACGCTTGATTTACTTCTATTGGTATAGCTATAACAACATTCAACCAGTGGATGTGTTGTGGCCCATGGGTTGCCTGCAGAAACACAGTAAGAGTAAAGACACGCAAGCAATGAGGCACACCAAACTGATATGTAGGTGGAAGAACACAATAGTAAAATCATGAGAAAAGTTATGTAGGACAATCTAGTGTGTTCCTTGAGCATCAATTATCAGCTGTGAACAAGTTCAACATTTTTCCTCTACTCAAACATAACATGGAGCATGTTGTACTTTATACTTCAATGTATTTATAAAATTGAATCCAAATACTTGAAGCTAGTCCTATATGCAAGAGGATTGTCCATTAGTACAGTTACTACAATGAATATTAAAATAAGTAAATTTTCACCCCATAGATAGGATTTTCCTTCTAGATGTTTTTTTTAAATGAAACATAGATAGCATCACAAAAATATAAATGATCTATTTACAAGAGAGTGTTAAAGTACTAATCTGCTTATGTTCATGATGCCATGCTTTCTACTAATTGAATTGTGCTAAGATCAAATATTATGTACCTTCAGGTCTGATTTTAGTTTGAAACGCTACTTTTGACAATGTATAATCTGTACTTCAAAAGCTAAGATCTTAACATGGGACCCCAATGGTAAGAATACACACACAGTTTACTTCTATTGGTATAGCTGCAACAACATTCAACCAGTGTATATGTTGTGGCTCACGGGTTGCCTATCTAATGTAGAAACTAAGAAAGGTAATGACAAACAAGCAAGGATACACATAAAACTAATATGCAAGGGGAAGCACACAATAATAAAATCATGCGATTACAACAAATAAAATGGCCATGACAACTAGAGCTTCACATGAAGATTAGCATAGGGACTGTATAGATCTCATCCCATATAGGCTATATCTCCAACATTGTTACTGACGTTGTCAACAGTGAGTAGTGTTTTACATGGATCATCTTTAGGAATGTTCCTCTCAGCCTGCCAACAAAATATGCACCCACGTCTTCTGCTTTGGTGTAAATACCATCACCAAATCTGCCAACCAAATTCATCGAAGAAACCCCAAGACCATAATCAGTGATGACTTAAAAAGACTGTTATATTCATCTGAATAGTATACAGTCCATTTGGAGCATGAAAAAAATCCCACAACAACACTAGACCAAAAAGCAACAATGAAAGTTTTCGCAACAACCTTCTCGCTTCTAGTGACCTTGCATTTGCATAAGTTAGAATTTTCACTCTAATAGTCAAACAAAATATATCTCAAATAACCAAGCAAGAAAGGGCACTGGAACAATCTTACCAATTTGACAACAGAACCAATGTTTAATTAATACAAGTATCTACACCTAAAGGGGCTACTTATAGAAATATTTCCAAACGCTGAGGAATCTATAGAAAAATAGAAAATTGTTTTGTAGACATGCTATCATCGTATGATAAGCAACAATAATTAGAACCAGGAATTGTTAAAATAGTCAATATTTCATCAAAGTATTTTCAAAATAATTAACATTTCATCCAAGAAATCATAACAAGGGAGGACTGCAAGACTGCTAATGCAAGGAATAGAAAAGATAAAATAAGCATCTAAACAATGACAGTGAAAAAATATCCATTAGCTGATAAGATAAATTCAAAGTAATTTCATACTCAAGCAACAAGCCCCCGCAAGGTTCTTCACTTTACATTGAATTGAACCACCTGTCGCACAGGTGAATATTCGATATGGATCTAAGAAAACCACAAAACTAGAGTCTTAGGAAAGCTACCCAGTATTGCATAATGACTTGATACGGTACAGAGCCCCACAAGTCAAAAATTAGAGTAATCTAAACTTCTCAGAGTACAGATCAGAGTGTTAAGAGACATTGTAAACTTGCAAGAAAAATCTTAATCACACCTTTTTTCAATCGCACATGTTGTCACCAATAGGTAGATCTTGAGAGTAGAGTTAGCATGTCCAGTATCCAATCTCCTCAATTCCACTATCATTCCCATTGCAAGAAAACCCTCAGTCGCACATGTTGTCACTCATACTCGCAAGAAAACCCTTAATCACACTTTCAATAGCACAATGAAATTATATCTTCCGACCCCCTAAAAAGGAGATTTAGCAAAATGAAAATAGATGTCTTTCCTCCAATTAAGATCAACCAATTCCTTGTTTCATGAATAGCTCCTCCTTGTCTCTAGGTAACTTGGATCCAAACATATACCACCCCACTTGCCATGTCTCTATCTGCGTCAGACCTAGTCCCTATGGGAGGATTGAAGTAGAGATGTTTCCAGCCAACAATCCAAATCCTCCTAGCTTTGGCATCACTTATATGTTTCAAATATTTTAAAAAGGTGTGAAGCCACTTTTCTTTTCTCTCGAAAGAGCAAGCGATGAATCCTTGTCACCTACAGGTAGACCTTGAGAGCAAAAGTTATGACATTTCCAGACAAGTAAAATAAAAATTAAGAGGGGGTCAGATCTCGAGAGAGCCCAATTCCTGGAACTCCTGGCACTAAAATCTATGGTCAATTCAACGTTGTACTTGATTTCCTAGGAATGGAGAGGTTGAAATAGCCCATAACTAGTTTCATTTCTAGAAATCGGGGGTGATGGTAAGAAATTTTACAAACAAATAGGCGAATCTCACTTGCAACATTGATCCGCCCTATTTTTTTATGGGCTAAAATATAATAATAATTAAAAATAAATAAAAAAAATTGCACTAACTATGGAAAATGGGTGTCATTTAAAAAAAGTCCCTTCTAAAATGGGAAACCCCTTAAATTTTGCCCATGGCCAAAGATTTTCCCTTACAATTTTCTATGGCTTCCACTACACTTTAACTTGGGTACTTACTTGCTTCTGTAGCATAGTTTCTCTTTGTTCTATTATACCCAAAGGCTTAACCATGAATTCTCCAATGAGATCAAACTACATTGACAACCATGAAATGGGCCATTAGTCACCATCATTTATGAGAAAAATAAAAACATATGTAACCATTACAAATTCATTGTCCACCTGAACATACTACCAATTAATAAATTTTTGGGATCATGCACATGTTTATGACAGGGTAAAGCCAATCTATAAGCTACAAGTTCAATCCTTTCAAGTACATGAAAAGTGTAACATAACCCAATTTCATACTATTTTTTTTTTAACCTAATTACCTCATTTGTAAATCTTACTATCATTGTAATGCAAAGATAAATCTAAGGTATAGTAATTTTTGTTCTTTTACTCATGGTTCTTTTTGTTACTATTAATATCATTGGAAAATACCAAGAACTATTTTTCTCTTTTACTCATCTTATTGTCTAACATAATTTTATATGAAACTTACCCTTCAATAAATTTAATTCCTTTATACTTTCAAAGGAAAAGCATCGAATTTTTGGGTCTATGACTGTAACCCCTAAGATCTACATTCATTGTGGTGCTTCATGATTTTTTAACCATTAGAAATATGGTGGATTCCATTATCCCATGCCTAGACTTCATGTACTATCTTAAGGTCCCTTGTAGTTTTATCATTAACTTGAGTGTGTGGTATTGCTAATTTGACTTCCATTAACTTTGTTTTTTCTAATTCATTGTTATTTATCTAGATATGCACAACACTTGTTGACATGTTAATTAATTTAACTTACTTATAATGTTGTCTCTTTGGACCTTAATATTTGTACATAAGCCTAATGTGGGACCCGATTTAGTGGAATAAGAAATAGTTTTGTAAATATTTGCTATAAAGTGTGGATGTCATTGGATAGATAACTTTTGTTACACCTTAAATACAATGGTAACACATTATGTGGGGTTCTTTCCTAATCTCTACCTTATCATATACTCACACACACTAAGACTTACAATTGGGCATGCCCGTGCATAAACAAATCTTGATGTATGCACTAAATTTATCAATGTGTCACCTTTATACCTTAGTATCACACTTTAAATATTTTGCACTTGTAAATGAATTTCTTATTGGTTGGGTTGTTAAGGCATCCCACCCAATGGTGAAAGCCCATGTCATGACTTTCCATGTGAATTTCACATGGTATTCTAGTCGCATGCCTATTCGATGGTTGAGATTTAATTTGGGGATCTAACGATAGATAAGCAGGTGAGGTTGATCAATGAAACACTTACCGTTGAACTTCCTTGAAATTTCCTTTTGTTTCCATTTCTTGAAACACATGGAGCATCACACCACCTTATTCGACTCTCTTGTCACTTTCTCCTTGGGTTTTTTTCAGTTTTTTTGGCAGTTCTTCAGTAATTGGAATCTTGGGTTCCAATTTTTTATTTTGTTGTTTATAAGGAAAAATTACGCGTATCTCGTCAAATTTGAGTAGTGGCACTCAACCAATTTATTCTCAGTGGATTCTTCCCATCACTCGGAAGTAGGAATACAACAAAAAACTCGATCAACTCGTGAATTTCTCAAGTGTAAATTCTTTGGTTCACCCTAGACTCAACTTTTATAACTATCAATTTCATACCTTGGGGAAATTTATGTTAGTTATATTCTTTTCCTGTAGGTATTGAAGTAACCCATTGATCTGGCTACACAAACTCGACGACTAATAGAAGGTAACAACTTCTCTCTAAACTATTCAACATCATTAATGAGTCCCTCCTAAGGCAGAACTAGATTTTGGCACCAGTCACAATCCTTTATCATATTTGAGAGGGTTTACTCCTTTCTCTATTTTTTTTCTTTTGAAGGAGAATGAAATCCTCATTCGTTACTATAATTTTAAGAGTTGGGAGCATAAGATTGAGGTTTTACACTTTCTAAGAACCTTATCTCAAATTATGGCTCAATTATATCAGAACCATATATATTTCCCAATTTAAGTACCTCGGTTGCTTTTTTTCTAAAATCTTTATAAGAAATTTGAATAGCTTATGGTTGCACATCTAGACTCAGAGGAAACATCTCAGGTGACACTTCAGGTATTTAGGATTAGTCTCTACAATTATAATATACTCTGGTTCTGATGGTTTTTTATTCATGGTTTTTTATTTTCTTATTAAGGGTATGAGTTGAGGAGTGGAAGTTAATTTGAAGAGAAATTTTGCATTCTTCAATTATGGATGGTCGTTCCTAGGACTAAGGATGGGTCTACTTTCTAGGTTGGGGTTTATTGCTTCTCCCAAGAGCATTAGGAATGGTTGCATGTTTCTCTTCTTGGTTTGTATCCATATGGTTCTTCTATTTGTTGGAAATAATACTGAGAGGGGGGGCGGGGGGTGAATCAGTATTATCAAATCAGATACTTTTCATTTTTCATACTCAGATTCATATACGCAGCTTCAGTTTAATATATCTACGTATATACGTGACTGTGTTAAATGCAACTAGTGTACATGCAGTAATCTTATGATTCAGTTAGCTTAGCTTCAGTAAATGCATCAGAACATTATTAACCATATTAACAGTAATCAGGTGTAGTAAAACAATACAAATCATCACACATAAGAAGCACACATGGACACCATGATATAAGCTGGAAACCCAATGTGGGTGAAAACTACCTGCTGCAATTCGTCCCTTTCTTCCTTTAATAAGAAACTTCTTTTACAATGTATTGGTGTAGTCCTTTACCAACACGCAGGCTTCAACCTGCAGAGGGCTACAACCCTCTCTCGTTTTCCATCTACTTTTGGAAGGGAGCTACAACCCCCTTAGCTCTTATACTAGCTGATATACTAGTACGTAGGTGCTGACCTACGGAAGGCTACAACCTTCTTTTCTTCAGGGACCACGTTTCATAAATTTTCAGACTAGATCCATAAGTACAAAACAATCACTGCTGCAATATAATCATCAACTGATACTTGCATCATAAATCTCTAAATCACCCAATACTGAATCACTAAAACCCTCTCATCAAAAAAACAGAACACAAACTAGAGCCCAGAACTCTACAACAACCACTAGAATCAACAGCAACCTGAAACACCAAATTTCATAATGCATACGCTACTTGACTATATAAAAACCGTGTGTATATGCACTTTCACCAGAGGCAACCCGCATACAGGTCTAAAGATAATTACTTATACCTTCGCTGTCATATCCAACCCGAGCCAACCAGCAATACTAGATATTCCCACTTCGTCAGACATCCATTCCTTGCTTCCCCATTTTGCCTAATGATCTTCTCCTTATATAGGTTAGGCTTCTCCCAATACCATGGTCCAAAACCATGTAGAAACAATACCATGGACCCAATACTTGGGATGGTCCACAACCATAGGTTCAAATACCAAGGACTAAATACCACGGACCAAAACATAAGTTTTCTCACATCTATGCGCTTTTCCTTGCATGAAAGTGCGTGTATACGCATGCGCATCTTCGGAACATCCAACCCACGGGTATACGCTTCTTTGTCACAATGAACCTACGTATATCTCTTTCTTGACCTGCTGTACTAAGATCTGTCCTCTGATTAAGTTGCCATCACCTGTATCAAACCTCTGAGTGAGTTGCCATCAAGGAAAACACCCATATCATAATGCCAACAATCTCCCCCTTTGGACTTGATGGCAACCACCACACCAAGTCACTCTCCCCCTTTGACATCAAGTGCAAAGGGCAGACCAAGATATTCTCTTCCTTAGTATACCTTTTGTTGTCCATACTCCCCCTGAGTACATGCTGAAGTTTCTGATTAAGCTCCCCTTTGTATATGCCAAGTTGTATCAATCCATCCATGCTCCCCCTGAGCAGATGCAAGTTCTAAGACCAACAATTCATTCAAGACCATGACTATCATTCATCATATATGATCTGCACCATAAGCATCAGCATCCAAACCTGCAATACCATTCCTTTGATAAAAAAGCAAGATGTATCATTTAGCTTCATAAACTTTATCAACAAATTCTAACCATAATGCTAACAATTCATTATTTGAAGTACATGCTCCCCCTGAGCCTGTGCCAACCATTTCATATCATGACCGAACCATTTCCTGGGTCTGTTCTGCTACCCTTTCTTATGATCTCCATATACGCGACTCTGCAGCCTGTAACTCGTGTATATACGCGACTTATCTTCATTACATCAACGTATGCAAGATGGAATATTGAATTTCTTCACTTTCAGTTTCCCCTGTGTCTGTTATGTCAGGTAATTGAGTTATGTCACACCTTTCTGTCTCTAATTCTGTCTGTGATGATGTATGGTCCTCTTGTTTTGAATTTTGAAATTTTCTCCTGCATTTCCTTGCTTTATGTCCAAGTTTGTTGCATGTATAACATCTTACATATTTCATGTTCCTTCTATTGCAATCAATTGCTTTGTGTCCATATGCATTGCAGGCAAAGCAATATCCTTTGAAATACGGGATGTGATGATCTTTTGTGATGGTCTTGAACCATTCTACTTCTACATCTGGCTGCAACATGTACAAGATTATGACATACATAACATTCAACATTATTTAGTGGAGGAGTAAAAGATTTCCTTTGAAGGATTTCTTTCCTTGGCTGTTGATGGGGTTTTCTTCTCATTAGAGTTTCTTGCCTCACCTTGTGAGCTAGATTCACCTTCAACAGATTCATAAAAGCCAAGACCAATTTTGATACTAGGGGATCTTTGACTACCAAGAATGTCATCCAAAATCTTAGTACTATCTTGAAATCGCAACAATTTATCCTTTTCTTCTAATTTACCTCAACCTGATGTTGTTCTTCCTTTTCCAGATACTGTTTCCTTAGGTCTTCTTCAACTTTTCTTCCTTCTTCCACTTGTTGCTTTAATTTGATCACTTCATGTTCTTGTTCTTCAAGAGCTTCTCTATTATTCTCTTTTGATTTTTCAAGATCTTCTTTTAGAGAGAGGATCTTTGATTCAAGTCTCTAAATTTTTATGCTATGATCTTTTACTATATCCTGCAATTTCTCCCTTACCCTGGTTACTGTCTCCAATTGTTCGTTTAATTTGGTAACTTCTTCAGTTTCTGCATTCTTCTTTTCATAAGCCATGAGACTTCTAATGTCTTCACTACCATTGAATGAGTGATTACTTTTAACATGGGTATAATAGCTTCTATTACCTTCTTCAGACATCTTTCCTTTGTTATGAGGGCATCTAGCAGTGTAGTGACCAACTCTACCACATGAAAAGCATTTGAAAGTTAGCTTACCTTTGAACCGTCCAGTTCCCCGTTCAAGATTCTTGACAAAATTTACCTCATCTTCTTCCTCTGAAATGTATCCTGACGCTTTGAATGCGGCTTCTGATGGTCCCTCTTTTCGCATCTCAAAAGCAGTTAAGATTCCGTGAAGCTGTGACATGGTGATTTTTTGCAGATTCTCCTTTTCTTCTATGGCAGACACTTTGGAATCAAATTTAGCAGACAGGGATGTCAAAACCTTTTCAACTAAGACAACTTCCTTAAATTCTTCACCCAAATTCCTCATACAATTTACAATCTCATCCATACGCAGGAAGTAATTAGCTATGTTTTCATTAATATGCATCTTAAGATTTTCATACCGGATTCTGAGAGTTTGAAGCTTTGCTCTTTTTACCTGTTCATCTCCTTCGTAGCTTAGAATGATTTTGTCCCACATTTCCTTAGTTGATTTGAAATGCATGACCTTCATAAATTTTGATTGTGTCAAACTTCCCAATAAGACAGTAACAACTTTGGCATTGAGCTCATATTGATTTCTCTCTACGACATCTGTAGGAATTGCTTATGGGAATTTGTATCCTCCTTCTACGATTCCCCAAACTTCTGCTCCAAGCGATTGTAGATATGTTGTGGTTCTTATCTTCCAATGGGTAAAGTTGTTCCCGTCAAAGATTGGTGGCCTGATATGTGCCTCTCTTTCTGGATTAGCCATTCTGATGGATCTTTTCTTTCAAGCGATCAAGCTTCTTCAAAAGAACCTGCTCTGATAACAATTGTTGGAAATAATACTAAGAGGGGGGGGGGTGAATCAGTATTATCAAATCAGATACTTTTCATTTTTCATACTTAAATTTATATACGTGGTTTCAGTTTAGTATATCCGCGTATATACGCGACTGTGTTAAATGCAACCAGCGTACATGCAGTAATCTTATGATTCAGTTAGCTTATCTTCAGTAAATGCATCAGAACATTATTAACCTTATTAACAGTAATCAGGTGTTGTAAAACAGTACAGATCATCACACATAAGAAGCATACATGAACACCATGATATAAGGTGGAAACCCAATGTGGGTGAAAACCACCTGCTTCAATTCGTCTCTTTCTTCCTTTAATAAGAAACTTCTTTTACAGTGTACTAGTGCAGTCCTTTACCAGTACGTAGACTGCAACCTGCAGAGAGCTACAACTCTCTCTCGTTTTCCAGCTTCTCCTGGAAGGGAGCTACAACCCCTTTAGCTCTTGCACTAGCCAAGATACTAGTATGTAGGTGCTGGCCTACAGAAGGCTACAACCTTCTCTTTCTTCCAGGGACCACGTTTCATAAATTTTTAGACTGGATCCATAAGTACAAAACAATCACTGTTGCAATACAATCATCAACTTATACTTGCATCATAAATCTCTAAATCACCCAATACTGAATCACTGAAACCTTGTCATCAAAACACAGAACACAAACCAAAGCCCAGAACTCTGCAACAACCACTAGAATCAACAGCAACCTGAAACACCAAATCTCATAATGCATACGCTACTTGACTATATCAAAACCGAGTGTATACGCGCTTTCACCATAGACAACCCGCGTACAGATCTAAAGATAACTACTTATACCTTCGTTGTCATATCCAACCCGAGCCAAGCAGCACAAACCGATAACGAGCAATACTAGATCTTCCCACTTCGTCAGACATCCGTTCCTTGCTCTCATTTTTTGCCTAATTATCTTCTCCTTATATAGGTTAGGCTTTTCTCAATACCATGGTCCAAAACAATGTAGAAACAATACCTTGGACCCAATACCTGGGGTCGTCATTTCGAACCAAATACCATGGACCAAATACCACGGACCAAAACCATGTACGCGCTTTTCCTTTTGTGAACCTGTGTGTATACGTATACACACCTTTTTCTCAAATAAACCACGTATATACGCACTTTCATCAAGTCTAACCCGCGTATACCTTTCTTTTGACCTACTGCACTGGATCTGCCATCTATTTAAGTTGTCATCACCTGTATCAAACCTCTGAGTGAGTTGCCATCAAGGACAACACCTGAATCATAATGCCAACAATCTCCCCCTTTGGACTTGATGGCAA
>APFE031746294.1:0-22743 GCA_000404065.3 Pinus taeda | reverse complement strand
CACAGCCCCTTCCTGGTCCCATTCAACCTCACCCCTGAAATCCAAGGCATGCCATACCTGCATCTGCCTAGAGGGCTCACATTCCAGTTTGCATCCTATAGGCAGGGGTCCAATCCATCATTAGCTTGTAACTGTGGCAAGTGCACTCATCGTGGCCTATTGACCTATAGAAAGTACAAAACAGTTGTTATGGTATATGTGTATACTTCCGCAACAAATGAAAATCATCTGTCATGTGTTTCCCTCCTATCTGACAGATCGCATACCATAAAGCGGGTGCCATGCTTAGCCCTACCTATTCCTTTGGTCTCAACAACATTGGCCCTCCTCCTACCAAGTAGTTTGCGAACACTAGGCAGTGATCCTTGTCATGGCACTAGCCTTTGAATTTTATTCACCATACTTCCTTACATGCCTCTGGCTGCGGTTTCCTCTCCTACTTCAAAATTTACATTTCCAAACATAGATTCTATAGCTGTGCATGGATTTGTTCAACTCCCAACCCAGGGTCTTGAATTAGGGTCTTATGTAATCTCATTGCCATTTCCAATGCTTCAGCCTGGGTAGAAAGTTTCTGCTGTGACAGTGCCATTCTCAAGTGCAGTGTAAGAGATGCTACAAACCATGCAATTTCTTTAAACCTGATTATTGATTGTGTTTCTAACTTTGGCCTGCTAAAGTCCCTATTCATCACATTCAGGATCTCTACTCTCCCTGCATTTGGGTGGTCGTTAGAGTGCTTGATATACCATGTTAATGTGCGATCCTGCAGTGTGCTCACCAACGTAGCCTTTTTATTATTATTGTCTGTGACACCTTGGGCTTCCCATACTACTCTTACCATGAACCAGAATTGGTTTAGATCTTCATTACATACCCCTCTGAATACTAGTAGTTTGATCGCACTCACCATACTGCACTGTGGAGGTGGTGGAGGTGGAGTGGGTGGAGATGGAGGTGAGGGAGGCCAAGTAGGTGGTGGTATGGGTGGAGGTGGTAATCATGGAATGCGTTGGCTTATTAAACTAACCACACTTCTCAAAGAAACCTTAGCGAACTCTTCCTCACTTTCTCGCAAGGGTGAAATTAAGGGATTTTTTTCTAATTATTCGATAATTTTGTAGATCTTTCCACTCCACATAGTCCCAAACATTAATGTACTCACATGAACCTTTTTCACACAATAGCATCTTAATCCAAGTATTCAAAGACTTAATATACTTACCTCACGGTCCTTTTAGAAAGTTTCGTTCTGCCTTGTTGTAGATCACGATCATGTATATTGCAAACTCAATGATAAATCCCCCTATTATCCAGTCGAGCCAATGGTCCACAGTTTGCGCGATCTTATCTTTTGAGGCTTCTAGTCTACGCACTAATTCCAGAGTCCACACTATAAGTTGGTCGAGCCTACATCTTCCCTGGCTTTAGGCTAACCTTGTGATCCACTCATACAGTTCAGATGTAAAGGATGCAAAGAAAATTTCATGGATTTCCATATACACGTAGTGCTCCAACCACTTTTCCTCAAATACTTGTAGAGTTCTGTTTTCCTATGTTGCAAACTCATGAATCTTCTTGTCCAACCACTCTTCAATTTCCTTCTCTGTTGGGTTCCAGTGGCACTACATCAGACATCCCTTATGCAAATCTTGGTCCCGGCAACAGAACCATTTGTTGGCTTAGTGGGGTGTGACCCAAGTTTAGAAGTGATTTAGCCAAGAAAATCCTGGTACTACTAGCCCTTTCGGCAATAGTCTTTGGAGTGTGGAATGAGGTCTCACCTGAAGTAGTATGGGAGGGTGATAGAACCAGGTTTCCAGACCTTGGGAATGTCTGATATGAGGTGATTTGGATGCGGACCAACCTTCACACTTACTATGCTACGCGCACCACCAAGCACCACACACCCTGTAATATCATCTTTGTGTAGTTCTAGCTGTAGCGCAACCGGTGTTATTAACCCAAGTCTTCCTTAATTAGGTTATGTTAGCTAATTACTTATATTAATTTCATATATAAACATTCATACAAGTAATTATCAATGATGTGCATTAAGTAAACTGAGTAAAAGTAATGTGTAACAGTAAAATACAGATTCGTGAATATATGAAAAAAGTAAACTTCTCTTTATTAACTTTCAATCTCAATTACAAAGCCAACTCTGTCTTGCGCACTCAGTTGTAGGGGTCTACACACTCAGCTGCGGACTCTTCTAGGACTCTGTGCGCTCAGCTATAGAGCCTCCAACTACTATAATGACCCAATATACTTTAGATTCACTCTAATTTCAAACCATGCCTTCGCTATTCTATTATTCCTCTCGTTTCTCCCTATTTTTACACTTAGAGCCTCACTGTATTTATACAATCCCATGGTCCATGGACCATGGGTAGGCCGACACAGCTTTACCTTAAATTACAATATTTTAGGGTGGAAAACCCTATGACTCATCTTAGACTTCGCACTCCGTGCCCACAATTCATGGATTCTTACAGTACAATTGACCAAAACTTGGGCTTTGAGCCCCAAAACATGTTGTAGGCAATCCCATGCCCAACACTAGGTAAACCCATGAACCAACACAATGTTGCATCCTTGAGAGTGGATGGAAATAATTTAAACTTCTACTCATCAGTGGTGTAATTATAAGTTTTGCATATGACAACAAACTCAAACAGGAAAGTATCTGGATCTTCTGAGATTAGACCATGGAAATTAGGAAGAGTAGAGGGGCTTATGTTTTTCATCTTGGTATCCCCATTAGTTTCTTTGATGGGAAAATCAGCCTCAAGTTTTTCTTTATATCCACTGTCATTCCATTTTCAACCATTAGGATAGTTGGAATGGATTCTCCTTCTTCTTATGCCCCTGTAGGCTCTTCAAAAATCTCTATTTGTTCACCTAAGGGGTCCTCCAATTCATATCCATCGAAGAAGAGGTAAGGTTGGTTGTTTGAAGTGGTGGGGGTATTTGGTAGAAATTTTCCTAAGTTATCCCTATTCCTATGAGGCATGAAAGAATTGTTTTTGTTTTGTTTTGTGGTTTTTTTTAAGCTTCGAAACTAATTGAAAAATTGAAATAACAACCTGAATATAAACTAACTGTTGAATGAAATCTCACTTGTAGAATAGAAACGAAAGAAAACCACTAACAATTACTTTTGCAAAAATCAAACTAATAATAGAATGTCACATATAAGAAGTGGAAGAAAGAAAGCATAAATCACATATTACTCAGACACCTCCCCGAAAATGGTGCCAAAAAGTGATGAGCATTAGTATTGCAGCAAGAATATTGCAACTCATAGGGCTACCAACTTTCCTTTATCAGCCTGGGGATCATACAAACTTGGAGGTGACAGTGTTGTATAGACAAGAAGATGTGATGGGTCCACTCTTTGTCACTGCTAAGCTTGCGATAGACCACTATGGTTTCTCAAACCATCCTTTTATTGAATAAGAAGAAACTTGATTACCAATGAGGAAAAGGGAAATTTTCACTAATTGGAATCTTGTCTACTGCATTAAGGAAAGGCTGCAATCAAATGATTAGACACACCACTCATCTAACTAATTTCTAAGAGGATTTCTTTTAAAATAATGCTAAGTTAACATGTATGTAATCCTATTGTCCTAGGCATGCAATCTGCAATAACCAAAAACTCTATTGTTGTGCATGTAAATGAACATAATAACTCTTTTTTCCTTTTTGTCCCTTTTGTGTGAAAATTATGAATGCTAAATCCTCTTGGTGATGTGACAGGTAAGTTAGAGATGGTGGTGAAAGGTTAGATAGCTTGCAAGGCAAGTAGGCATCTTCTCCTATCTTCGTGGATGTTTTTTCATGGCTTTAAAACGGGCCACTGCAGGTCATCCTAGAGGATGTTCTAATGCTTCCTACATGATGTCCTAATTCTCCAATATGATCCCCTGTATTCCTAGAGGATCTAGCTAAGAGAAATAGGAGTGATTTGGAAGGTGGTGTAGGGATTAAGGAAGGTGAATGGTGGGATAAATAAATAAATGGAGTGACTAAGACTTCTTTAGAGCTCAAAATAGGGTTTGTAAGATGGTTGGATTTTCTCAACAAACCTGGAAAGTTGTTCTTATTGAAGGATGAATTGCTTGAGAGACTTAGTGGAAAAAGTGATGATCATGGATGGATGAGGTTAGGAAGGGGTTGTTGATCATGAGATCTCCCTGCACTGTTGTAACTCATACACTACATCAATCATTGGCATTTGTCGATGAATCATCTAAAATAAGAAAGATTTTCAATCAACTAAAGGAAACAAAATTTCATTATCTAGTTCCCCAACTCATGCATGGAAATACTTGTAGAATAATGTGAAACACTATGAGATCTAATACAATGCTGAATATATTAGAGGTAAAAATTGAATCCTATTCTCGGAAACTAAAAATATGATGGCCTAAGTAGTATAAAACCCTTAATTTAATGAAAATCAAAATTCTGTCTTTTTGGGGCTGCATAGGATTTCTTTCCTCAAACCATGGGCCTCGAAGGGAGGAGTGAGGCCAAGTTCACCTACTGATTTTTTTTTGGTATTCCTTTATATTTCTAAGCTACTTCTAAGGTAATACAGAAATGGGAGAATACTAATCTAAACTCACAACTACTTGCAATGAAATAATGCTAAAACCAATTTAACCATTAATCTATGAAATCAATTAAGTATACAAGCACAAAAAGAGGACACTTTTCTACTAGGGTTGGGCCCTAGCCTAAGACATTCAGCCCTCTGAGTAAACTTATTACTGGATCAAGGAAATTCTCATTCTCGTTATCATATCAGAAAAATTACATAACAATGTCTTCCACAAGTCTTGAACTCGAAAATGCTTAGCGATCTTACATAAAAAATCTGAAACCTAATGAGGATCTAGGCCTTGTTATTTATAAAAGTCAAGTCTCCAACGATTTCCTTAAATCTAGGGAGCCTTGGTTCCTAAACTCAAGATGAACTGGCTCGTAATCATGACTAGCTTGGCTGCCTTTTGATCTTCATGATCCTACGTCTTGCAACTCCGAGCTAGTGTGATTTGATGGTGGAATATTGGAATGAGTGAGGATTAAATGAGAAGGATCCATGTCCTACAATCTCTCCCGCTTTTCTCATTCACGTTTCTTCCCTTAATTAGCCAAAATTGCCATGATGTTTTGTTAAAAACCTACAAACAATTCACATTATACTACTAGACATAACGACTTACTTTTACTCATCTCATTAACAAAAATATAATTAAAATATGTAAGGAATTATGAGAAGAGTTGATTTTAATAAGCTTGGAGGTGTATAATGGTCCATATAGTTACCCAATGATGAGGCTCATCAATGATATGATGACCAGATTTGGTGACTTGGATACCTTTCACCATTGGAGAATTTACCATTATGCAACCCAAAATTCTTGTAGCATCTTTGTTTGCACGCTTTCCATTTCCTTTGAATATTTCTTGCTCCCCAAGGCTATAGGGAAAATTTTTCTTTCCTGTAGCACTCTTATTAAGTTCTTTTGGCAGTTTTTCTACCTTCCTATAGCTTTTTTAGGCTTCATGTAGCTTCCTGTAACTTTTTGGAGCCCTCCTGTAGTGCTATTGGATCTTCCTATAGCTATTACAGTCTTCCTATAGCAACGGAGAGAGGAGATAAAATTTGATTCTTGAGCTATTGGGATGATGGAGAGTGGTGAGTGCATTTTCTACACGTAACCTCAATCCTCTAGAAACTAATATTTTCATGACAATAGGTGTTGGGTCCACGTTTTATTTCTTTTATTTTTATTAATTTTTTGTCATTATATTTTTATTATATTTTTTATTTTATTTTTGGAAATGATTAGTAACAATTCCTTGATGTTGGATTTACATTCATATATGAAAATTTATGTTGTTTTTAATTGTTCAGCTAATTTATTGAATAAATTAACACAAGTATTTGATTATCAATCCAGGTTTGTAGAACTTAGAAGCATGTCTAAAATGTATGGATATCAAAGGTAGTCAAGGTTAGAAGATGAAATATAAAGAGTTGAGGAAATACATATTATAAATATAAATCTAATTAATTAATTTCTAATTCACTTACGTAATATGTGTAAGATGAAGTGGCTCCTAACTTAAGAGAATCAGTTGTGTCCTTCTTCCAAAATATTACTTCATGAATAGAAATTGAAAACCAATAATTGAAAATAGCTTAAGATTCATAAATAAATAATGAAAGAGGGTCCTAAAAAAGGAGGTCCTTGTTGTTATTCATTACAAATTCATTCATCATAATGCCATTGTTAAGAAACTAAAAACTCAAAAAAATTCTTGAAAGCAAGAAAGATGAATTTTAGTTTTTATTTATTAATCCAATAGAAGGAGGGCTCAACTTCCACATAGGGTTATCCCTTCACATAAATATGATAAATAAACCAAGATTCATCAACAAAAATAAATCATCATACATCAGATCAAATAAAAAAATATGACGAAAAACTAGTTTATGAAAATCAAGCTAGATTAACCATGAAGTGTACTTAGCTTGGAGTGGGGGCCCTCCACCATTGCCTTGCACACTTGAAGAGATTATCAGCTATTGTAAAATCATTCAATCATCCACACCATTGAATAAAAAACTAAGATAGAACAAGTTCGTCAAATTAATTCAAAGTATTCAAAAGTGTCAATATAAAATTATACAAATTCTACATATCATAAGCCTTCAATGTTTTGGCTTAAATATAAGATTATGAAACAAACTGATCTAAAATGTCTCTAACAACTATATATATATACATATCCCATCTATCTAAGTAAAACTCATCCATCATGTCACTAAAAATATGGAAAATCCCACGAAATCATAAAACTGCCCTATTTCTTAGGGATTTGCTGAATGAGTGGTCCTATTTGACCATCTTTGACTGGGCCTGTTTAAGCTTGGGTTTTCTGAACCAATAGGATTTAGTTCAATCTTAGCTCCCAAGCTTTCTAGAAATGTGTCCATCTCGTGCCCAAGTGTCCTGCAAATATGACAGCCATGAAGCCATTACGGGAATTTCTGATTCTATCCAAAAATGCACCTAAAATTCAATTTTCGTAAAAACATCTAAAAATAGAAAAACTAAATTTATATACCTGAATATGCATAAATACATCAAAATGGGGTGTATGTGATGGAAATTTGATGGAAAATATAGAAATTAAGTGTGTTTTCTTAAGCAAAAGTGGACCAAAAACGATGGCCAACATCTCCCCCTTGCTGATTCACAAGCATGTCCTCATGTTAGTTTCTTTCTCTTGGATATTTTGACCTCTACTGTAAACCATATGCCTGATCCTAATGCTTCTATAATTTTTGGTTCTAGTGGAAAATCTATCCCCTTGTACTGTTCTTCCTTGTAACTGGTAGCTTTAACCTTTTGTTTCTCATACTTTGCTTTTCTACATATTTTTATCGTTGAGCCACGTGAAATCCTGTTTGCAAAGAATATCATTCTTTCTTTTCAGTTTTCCTACCTCATTTAGTTTTTCATTTTCCCTTACCAACTTTACATTATTATTCTTATATACTTTGTGTTACTTCTTCAAGTGCTTCTCTAATATCCTTTCTATTTCTAATTGATCTACCAATTCTTTCATCTTACTCAGTTGCAACTCTTTTTCTAGTTCCAGTGTATCCTTGCCAAATTATGTGGCCTCTACATTATCAAAGTATGATTCTTTTTCCAATGCTTCTTTTTCCAATCTTTCAATTATGATTCTACTTGTTTCCCTGTATAAAGTGTCTCTACAATCTGTACTTCAGGATTTTTTCTACTTTCCTCTGTTGGGCTCTTTCTCCTATGCCTCTTAGGAGTGGATATGATGGATGCCTCCTTCTCAATCATGATAGTATTGTGTTACTTCCTAGATTGATTTCTTAGATAGAGGGGTGAATTCGTTATGCCTCTAGTTTCCTCAATTGTTTTGTACTTCTCTTATATGGCATGTTCTTCATGTTGATTTTGGACTAAAAATTATTTCCAAACTAAAAACTATTTCCAGGCTATATCCTCATATTTAGAACCAGATCAATTTTTATGGTATAAAGGACTTTTTTCTCATAAAACACTTGTCAGTTGGTCAATTTTCATGGAAGAAATGATAGAACATTATGAGGATAAAAAGAGTAACACCTTCTTTATCCAATTGATAAATCTCGAACAAAAGGGTTCAATGGCAGAGCACATTGAGAACATCCAAAAATTGAATATATGGGTAAATAATATTCTAGAGAAGAAAATGGTTGATGTCTTCATAGGGACTTTAAAGGATAACATTCAACACGAGGTTCATCTTTGGGAACCTGATTCATAGGAGAAGGCATTCACGATGGCAAGAAAAATTGAAAGCGAAATTATGGAAACAAGAAATCCCGCCACTCACGACTATAATTATGGAAGTGTTTTTTCTCGTAGCCTTCCACAAACTACAAGTTTTACACCACAAAAATTAGAAGAAAAAAGAGAAAAAGGGCTTTGTTACAATTGTGATAGAAAATACACTAAAGGTCGTAAGTGTCCTAAGAAGAAATTATTTTACATAGATTATGGAGATGAGTAAGAAAAGGATATACACTAGAAACCCACCCCAGATCAATAAGAGAAAGCTTCAAGAAGTGAAATATTACATCGAGAAAGAAGAAACGAATCTGACCATATCTTGTAATGCATTGGTTAGAATTACCACTCCTCAAATTATCAATATAGAAGGACATATCAAGAAGAAAAATGTTTAAGAATTGAAAGATCACATCGAGCATCAAGAAATGAATCTCACCATATCTTGTAATCCATTGGAAGAAATTAATACTCCTCAAACTATCAATATAGAAGGACATATCAAGAAGAAAAAGGTAAGAGTGTTGATTGATTCGGGTAGTACCCATAATTTTATTCACTGTAAAATAGCTAAGGAATTGAATTACTTCCTATATCCATCACAAGAGTGTCAAGTGATGGTTTCAAGTGAAGGAACCATAAAGTTCTCAAAGTTCCATAATATCCAGCGATCCATGGGAGAATATGTATTGAATAGCCCGATTATTTCCATTCAAATGGGTGGTGCTAATGTTTTACTAGGAGTCCAATGGCTACAAGCTTTGGCCACGATAATTTTTAATTTTGAAGAACTTTTCTTGAAATTTTTTTGGAAGGAAATGAAGTTGAATTGAGGGGTATTGAAGGGAAACCTAGAAAGATAATAAACTCTAACAACATGACAAAGCTTCTAAATAAAGAACAACGTGGCGTAATTTCACAGTTATGTTCACTAGAGGATCCTACATCGAAATCATGTATTTCTTCAGATCTTCAAAACATTTTGGAAAATCATTCCAAGGTATTAGAGACTCCCAAAGGCCTCCCACCTATTCGTGATCATGATCGTGCTATTCATTTGATTCCAGGAAGTGTTCCTCCAACCATCAGGCCTTCCAAATATCCATATGCCCAAAGGAGTGGGAACTCATTCAAAAGTTGTAGAAGATCCCAGTTCAAACAATATTGCGAGTACATGACAAGGAAGGAAAAGTCGTATTGGAAGCTGAAGTAGTCACAGAATTGAGAAATTGATACCTACGAAATATATCAATTTCAGAGTATCTCATCAAGTGGAAGAAATTAGCCGCTAAAGATTCCACATGGGAGGACAAGAATTTATACAGAAGCATCAAGAACTAGTGAAACATTGAGGACAATAACTTATGAAAGAGAGGGGAATGTTAGGTCCCTATACTAATAACGTAACTCATTGTTATTAGTATAACACCCTTATTATGTTGTTGTGCCCCATAGAAGCCCACTTTTGTTATTATTGTGCCCTCAAATTATTATTGTTATCTCGAATCTGATTATATTATGACCCCTTAGACTTCTATATATAGAAAGGAGGTATTTTCATTTGTATCATCCAAGAATTGTTCATTTGTGTAATGTAAAGTAGGTTGCCCCCTTGAAGAGCCTTATTTCTAAGGCATTCATCTATCTTTTCTATCTTTTTTGTGCTGGTTTTGTAACATATACATCCATATTTTTAGGAATATATAACATAACATTTAACACCTATTTTATATAAGAAATGTAACATATAACAATTTAACAATATATTGAACATAACAATAAAAAGAAAAAAATATAACAAGAAATATAATCTAAAAAATCTTAATTAACGACATGTATATATATATAATGGAATTGATACACAAAAAAAACAATTCAAAAAAGTACAAGTCATTGTTTCCTTAAATTCAAGACAAGATAATACATATGCTATAATTATGGTCCAATATTGTAACTTCTATGAAAAAATATCTACATTTAATATAATTTAGTGTGTTTCATTCATATGAAATATGTTAGTGCCAAAATTTTAGGAATTGTATCATGACAATTTATCTATAGTTTCCATTGTCATAGATTTTTCCTACTTTTGACTTCTTGCCACTGCAACAGAGCTACTATGACCAAATGGCTATATTTGGCACATATAACATTTGGTTGGTAGTTTCAAAGAAATTCCCCAAGAGTAGCGTTGAAATAAATAGATATGTATAATTTCAAGCAAGAGCACTTTTGTTTTTGAACCGAGAATATATTTATAATTTTCTCTGTTCTGATGGAGTACAAACCTCTTGTTCCATGGATTGGTTGACAATTATTTGGCATCAATCTATCAACCTCACCTATGAAATATTTCAAAAGTGCCTTCTTGAAAAAAAAATATCACGTAATGAAATTTAGTGATTTTTAAATATATCATTGTGATAGAAAGACACGTGTACATATGTTAGAACTGTGAATATATTACAACTACATATACACTTACCTATGCACATGACTGATCCATGGATTCGATACATGGCTTGAATTTTGATTGCATTAGTTAACAACATCATATAAATCTAGAAGTCAAAAATCATTTTGATTCAATTGATGCCAACTAAGTGCAAGTTTTATGCGTGCCTCAACACCATCAAGGTGTCCTTTCCCACGAGTTGTCTCAAATAAATTCCATGTATTACGCATGTTATTTCTTTATGAATGTAAGTCAACAAAAGGAATGTTCATGATGAGTTAAATTGACCGAAACATCCATTTGAACATACCCAATGTTATTTAAAAGTGATTTGTTGTTACTTTACATTCTTATAAATAATATGAAAACAATGATGAAAAAAACATGTATCATGCATATGAATATGATCATCACTAATGTTGAAATGATGCTCTTTAATCACTTCACAATTATGTTCATTACTATCAAAGCCATCAATACCAAGCCTTGAATTCCTATATAAAAAATTATTGCTATAAATACCTAGTCTGAATGATAATATACACTTTGTACTTCCATTTGTAGAACAAATGTGTAATTCAGTAAAATCAACAACTCACAATATTATTTCATTTGAGAACATTGTTTGAACTGTAAGTCCAGGAATTTTTCTATATGAGACTTCTCAATATATTTACATATTTGTTCCCTATTGGAGGAGCTAGTTGGCTCAGCTAACTAGCCCAAAGTTATGTCTACAAATTTGCAATGTAATGAAGGCTAACTAATGATAGACTAAGTAACATGTTTTCCATTGGAAGGAAGAAAAAATAAAAGAAATAAATAATATTGGAGAATTGCATATAACTTACAAGGATGGAATGAATAAAGTCGAATTCCAGGAAAGAACTAAAAGAAGATAACTGGCCAAATAGTGATCGAGAAAAGAAATAATCGTCCCATATCTAAAAAATAGCATAGAATAAGAGACAAAAACACTGAGAGAAAATTGGAGAACCAGAATATGAGAGGAAAATAATGCATAATCATGAGCGTGGGAATGAAGATGCACATAACTCAAAAAATTTGAGGGCGTAGCACAAACTGCATCGATAGAGAATGAAGGTCTACCAATAGCCACTAGAGAGCAACCAGATGTCATGGAAGTCAATGACTATTGTCCAGCAATAAGAAAAACAACAACTGTAGTAATAACAAGTCACAACATTTGAGAATTTGTTCAGTCGTAAAATTATTCCAAAACATGTGTAGCTTGATATAATGAACAAAAATAAAGAAATTCCCGAGTGAAAAACCTATGACCAAGAACAATCAAATAATAATAATGAAGACAAGAAAATGGCTCAATTCATTGTAGTCTTAAGAAAATGAGGATTAACATGGTTTAAGAAACACACAAAAAAACAACTTGTCAAAAAGTGAAATTAAAACTAGTTTTATTACATTATTTAAAGCACAAGACGTCAAGAACCTTGCAACCTAATAATTAAAATAAATCAAGAAAAGACCTAACAAGTCTATACATGAGCATGATAAATTATTCAAAGATTTATCGATCCAGATTCCATATACCATCGATGAGCATATTCTAGTTTGATGTCATGTGGTTTCTCTATTACATAAAATATGAGGTCCACTTTGAATGCATGAAGTTAGAAACTATGAAGGGGCATTGAAATTAGCACAACAAATTGAGAAAGACGATGATGGCCAATTAACTATATTAACAACTCATAAAAAACTTGGAGCTAAAAGAGACCATTTACAAAACGTTACAATGCAATTGGAACTCCAAGAGACTCATCTTTGGTGTACTAATTTCCACATGGAAGGATATATGTAAGATACTTGTAAATTTGTAGATTATTTTGATCAATATGATCAAAGAATACAGTTTGACATGTATTTTGATATCTTCCAAGTTGCCTCTAACCAATCGACTAAAGGTTACATTAAAATTAGAAACTAGGTACAAATTCCACATTAGGACAACTCATATGATGAAGATGATGATTTCATTGGATCCATCATTCGAGATGTCCAATTTTGATATAAATATCATCTCATGCTAGCTAGTAGAAATGGAATTTTGAATTTATTCTCTCTCATGAAAAAATTTTCAAGGTTAGCCTCAATCAAACATATGCTCAAAAGCCAAATAGATGTGCCTCCTCACCCTCCACGAAGTGTATAAATAGGAGTGAGCTCTCTCCTCAATTTTACATCACTTGTCTCATCAAATATCTCTCTCTCTCCTCTCTTGATTGGTTTGTACAACTTGGAGGCAACCTTCTTTACTTCATAGTTATGAAAAGAGGACAAATTTGTGGATTGTTTTTCTAGATAAAAATATTATAGGGGCAACATTTACTAGCAATGACCCTTGTTGTTTGACCAAGTTTTGACTTTATTTAGGATGAAGAATTTTTTCCTTTTGGAGGTCACATTTATTGGCACAAATATTGAGGATTTTGGGATAGTTTCACCATGGTCGACTTCAGTATTCACTTCAAGATTGACCATAGAAATTATGCCAGTGATTTATCTCTCCTTTTGACTGAACTATTTTGTTTTGAATTTAACTCTCTTAGAAGGTTGAATTGATTTTATATGGACTGAGCTACATGGATGACATTTTGGTGCTAGTTTGACCGGCATTGAGTTTCTAGTTAGGGCTGCATTTGACTATTGTTAACTGTTGATTTTGTCACGAATTGTTTGGGAAAGTTGATTTGATTTTTCTACTCTCTCTCTTTCCTAAAATATTGAAGATTAATAGGAAGATTTCATCAAATGGTTTCCCCATATTGGGGTTTTCCCCTGGCATCCACCACATCTTGTGTCCTCTTGTCTTCTCTTTTCTTCTACAGATGTTTTTATGTTCTAACTACATTTACAATCAATTTGTTTAAGATAATGTGATTGCTACTCGAAATAATATGAAATTTTCATAGGGATGGTAAGGAACATTGAAGTAAATTATGCTAAACCATATAAAATACCATTGTTATATAAAATTAACATTTTAAAATTGCTTAGGTGAAGATGCAACCCAAGAAAGAGTGAGGAAAACAAATCACTAAAGGAAGTTGTTCGACAATAACTCGGAACTAGTCCTAATGAGAATTATATCTTACTTCAAATATGAGGATAAGATTAAGGACACCTATGAGTATCATGCATGCAATGTCTCTAGATATGACATTGGAATAAAATTATGTCATGGACTATGTCAAAGTAAGAGTATTGGAGTTTTGTTCAAATGCATCCGAAGCTGCACAAAAAAAATTAGAAGAAAGGTGAAGTTAAAGCTAATAAAATCATTGCTTATTCTATTCACAAACCTTTGGTTGCCAATATTTCTAATCAGGAAACATTTAAGGTGATGTATGACAAGGTAGTTGGGATGTTCAATGTAAATAATGCAAATGTAGTTCTCTTTATCAAGAACAAGTTGAAAGACATCAACATGGATAGAGGAGAATCCATCCAATCCTACTTCATGAGGATTACCGAGATCAAGAATTATCTCCTATCAATTGGAGAAGCCATTGGTGACAGGGATTTCACTCTTATTGCACTTGGAGGCCTTACAATAGAATGGGATGTGTTCAACACTACCATCCTAAAAAATGACAGGATTCTAAGATTTGATGAATTATTGGCTAGATGCACTCAAGGAGAAATAAGGATGATGGAAAGAGACAAGACATCGAATGGAATAAATGATACGACTTTCTCTTGTCATTCTAATAGGAAGAAAAATTTTGGTCCATGAAGACAAGTTCAAGAGCTGAAAGAAGGAAGAAAAGGAAGATTCTTCAATTGTAACATGTTTGGCCACTTCACTAGAGAGTGTCCTTAGCAAAAGGATACTCAAAGAGATGATGACAACAATAATAAAAAATTCAAACACAATGGAAATCAAAGGAACAATAGGTTCAACAAAATTGTACTATTCCATTATTCATCAAACCGAGAAAGCGTTTTCACTATTCTAAAATACAATACAAAGTTACAAAAGGAGTGACTCAAAAATAACACCAACTAGAGGAATATTGTATTTTCGCCCTTTACCATCAATAGGTCAACAAGAAACATAAAAACACATTGGATGATGGGAAACTTTAGGCTAAACATTTTCAAGTTGGTAATATGGTAATACTATATGGCATTAAAGTTAAAGGCTAGGAGAAGAAACTTGAAATTGTGTGGTTAGAACCATTTCTTATTGAGGACATCTCACCTTCAAGAGTTATAAAATTGAAGACTTTGCAAGGGAAAATTCTCAAATCACATGTTAATGATGCATGCCTAAGAGATATATAGCTTAGTAATATTTAACATAGGTTAGCCATAGGACTGTGGATGAAAAAGCTAACCAATTAATATGTAAAGGACTAATCTATTAAAAAGATAGAGCTAATTGAATTTTATTAAGTTATTAATTTTTTTTGTTTTTGCATTTTAAAATTAATTCAATTAAATTAATTAGAAAGTATTTATAGATATGACTGACATAATGGTCGGTTGAATAAGAAAAGTAATTGGAAAGATGACCTAGGTAACTAGATTAAAGCAACATAATGGAGAAGGAGCATGATCTTCACAATCTCCTTAGGGAGAAACAATGTTCAAAATGACAACAGTATAAAGAAGAACAACATATAGAATATAAGGTAAGAACTGACTTGGATCACGAAAGAAGAATCTTGCAAAACAAACACATAGAGTATGATTTGACAGTTCAATGAGCTATAAAAGAATAATTGGCTATTCATTTGCAAGTAGTTCCAGAATATCACTCATGTCTAACAACATAGATTATAACCCTCATAGAATATATCAAAAAAGACAAGTAGAGGGAGCCATCAACTAGAGTACTCAACTATGGTTTTCTCTTTCTGATAAGTTACATGTTCCTTACATACCATTATCATCAAATGATCAGTAGAGGTTATTTCATTTTTTTTCACAATTACTATCCACTACGTGGGAAAAGTGATGAGTAAAAGGCATGCACGTGTATGGTGACAATCAAAGAGTGAAGCATAAATCAAAGAGACAATTTTGAGTGAATCAATCAAGTAATAATGACAACACAATTAATTTAACTTCTATAAAAATAAAAAAGCCCACCGATTTTTTGAAAATATTACTTGAAATTCCAGTTGACACCCCATACAACTTGGATGATATCCTTGATAGCCCAAAACTTGCCTTTTTTTTACTTTGAGCTTCTTGATTACCTCCTAACATAGCAACTTTAATATGTTTTATCCATATAAAAATTAAAGGTAGGGTATGATGAAGAAGAGATTACACTCGAACCATGAATTAAATCAATATTTGACCTCATTGGAAAAATTGAATTGGGAATACACATACATAAAATCAAATAGGAAAAGGTTGAGGAACCTACATGGGAAAATAATTTTGAATCCTACCTCATGTAGGCCAAGATGAGAAATAAATGGAACTCCCAGACTTATTTCTTAGAAAAATCCAACATTCGCAACATTCTTGGCACTCTGCTAGTCGTAGATTTGAGGGTGTGGGAGATGTTGGAGGAGCTAGTTGACTGAGATGACTAGTGCAAACTTATGTCAGAAAATCAAAATTGTAATGAAGGCTAGCTAATGATAGGTTAAATTTCATGGAGGTTTTAATATTGAGATCATGATTTTAAGAACCATGGCCCTCTATTCGGTTTCGCCCCTCTAGCCGATGCCAATAGTTCCCTATTGGTCATGTCTATTTCAGTTTGACTTGACTTTACTTATTCCCCTAGATCCTCCTCTACTTGGTCTTAGCCTCCTATTGGGTTGGTGTCATTCTTATCATTTGGCTAGTGGATTGGTTCCCACGGTTATTCTCCACCTTATTGAGTGGGTCCCTATTCCTCTTCCATCACTACCTCTAGCTTGGTCTCTCATCATCCTAGGCTATGCAGTCGCTCGCGTTTTCATTTCCTAGGTCAGAGAGTATTTTTTTGCCTCCTCTAGAAGTGTTGTTTGAGGTGGAAATTGAAGCTTCCAATACTCTTGTGGCCTCTACCCTTAATTTTAGCAAGCAGGGGGATTCTAAGTTTATGAAGAGGCCTTATTGAGTAGTTCATGGGCCTTTGGTCCTCCCCTCATACGGTTCAGGAATCGATTGCAAAGAACTGGAATCCTCTGATGAAGGCTGCTTTTATTTCCTCTTTCTGTGGCAAGGGTTTCTACAACTTTTATTTTGAGAATCGTCTAGATCATGAATTTGTGTTCGCGAGCATTTTGTAGTTTATGGCAACCAAGGGGCTCTATCTAGATCAATGGAGTCCCAATTTCAACACTGATTATGATGTTTTGTCTTCAGTTCCAGTCTAGGTGCACCCCCTCCATTGCTACAATGCTGTGAATTTCCGTCTTATTAGGAAGTCTTTGGGGAGGTAGATTGACTAATCTGAGCCTAAATATGGCCTTTTCTCCTATGCTTGGATGTGTGCAGAGTTGGATTTAAAAAGGGTTTATGGCAGCAGTCAACCTCTATATGAATATTTGGTCGCATGTGTAAGGCATTGATTATGATAAGTTACCATTCAGGTGAAAGTTGTTCCGTGAATATGGATACTTTGCAAAAGGTTACCCTAAAATTGGAGCATCCGTGGAGAAGCTCTCTAGGGATCCAAAATATCAATAGACGTAGGTTAAGAATCAAAATTTCTCAGAGCTTCATCCTCTTGTCAGCAACCCAGATTCGGTTTAGGCCAACTTTTGAGTGGACTTAGCCCCCTATTAGAGGTCATTGGTTGGATTTGGTCTCGATTTGGAAAATGAGAATAGATTTGGAATATTGGGGTTTGTGGTTGGGGTTGTTAGTTCAGATCCCCCCTAGCCTCCCCCCTCATTCTGTCCCCAAGGATCGAATGACAAAAGGAAGAAGGTGTCTACTTCAAGTCTTGACACCAACAACAGTTCCAATGATTCTTCAGATGAAGAGGAGGAAATAGAAGGATTCATGGCCCCCTTCGAACGTAAGGAACTTGTTGTACAATATAGCTCAGTTAACAATAGATTGGAGGGAACAAGGCAGAGGCAGCCTCTGATATATATATATATATATATATGATGCAAAACAAACAATGAAGTTATACCAGAAAAACTCAAAATAAGAAGAATTAGGAGTCCACCACACTATTCCACATCAACTAGTGAATGTAGGAAACAAAGTAGGTGGTGTGGTTGGGGGGTGGAAACAACACAAGCCTTAATAAGGGCATGGATAACCGTAAAATTTGATTAATGAATATTATACCTTGGAATTGTAGGGTCTTGGTTTAGTAAAACCAATCAGGGAAGTAAAATCCCTTATCAATAAAGAAAGAAAAGAAGTCACCCTCCTACAAGAAACAAAGATGGGTTAGGAGTCTATCATATTTATCAAACATAAGTTTTGGAACACTAGCAAGATGGAAACATGTAGTTTAAGAGGAACATCTGGACGCGTTTGCACATTATGGAATCCGAAAAATCTAAACCTGGTAAGTACTCTAAAAATGTCCCACTCAATAGAAACTATTTTTAGTATTATTTAGAAACAACAACTCTTCACAACGATCAATTTGTACATGCTCGTCCACTTTTGGGAAAAGAAAGAGTGTTGGGACTCCTTGATGGAGCTGAAAACCATTGAGTTCAAGAATAACTGCATTATTCAGGGAGAATTCAATACCACAATGGGAAATCGCAAAAAAATAGGGGGCTCCATAATTCGTGATGCCTAACAAGAATACATGGACGACCTCATCCTAGCCTTGAACCTATATGATGTCAAACCTGAAAATTTATCATACACCTAGACTAACAAAAGAGTGGGTCCAAACCATAGTGTGGCCCATCTGGACCAGTTCCTTTCTATTGAAAGTATCATCACTTTGAATCATAGCATTAAATCCCCCGTCATCCAATGCGCTGGATCATATCATTGGTCGATTCAAGTAGACATCTCCCTACCTTTGGATTTGGGCCCTATTCCCTTTTGTTACTATCCCTAATGGATGTAAATTCCTAACTTCTTCAATATAGTCACCATCTCATGGTCAAGTTGAATTTATGGAAACAAAACTACTATCTAGGAGGCTAATATTCACAAAATTAAAGGAGACATCAAAACTTGGCTCAATGAGCATAAATTCGAAAGAATGTTAAACATAAAAAATATGGAAGAAAAACTAGAAGCAATTCAAGGGAGAATTGAAACCATTCTGATCCAACAATTAGAGATAGAAAAGGAAGTCAAAACCTTCAAGACCCTACACACAACTCTGAGAAGGAAGACGAGTACCAGAGACTACAATCAATAAATAACTAGCTTAAGGCAAGGGATAGGAATACTAAGTTGTCTCACAAACAAGCTAAGTTTTGAGAATTTAAAAACAATATTACTCATGGGGGTGAGATCATCAATAAGTTTGAAGAAATTAAAAGAGTTGTTATAGGGAACTATAAAGATATATACACTAAGGATCATAAAGGGACTTAGAAAACATATACTTCTTCCTCGAGGGAATTCCCCACTTAGTTTTGAAGGAATGGAATCACTCTCTGACTACTCCTTTGAAACAGGAGGAAATCCAAAAGGTAATCTTCTCCTTCCTCACTAATAAGGCATTGGGTCTAAATGGTGTCTTTACCAAATTTTTCCATTCATTTTGGCATGTTATTAAGAAGGACCTATGTAGGCTAGTGTGATACTCCTTAAATTATGTACCATTGGAATCATTCTTTGACTTTTCCTCTGACACAGGAGGAAATCCGAAAAGTAATCTTCTCCTTTACCCCTAATAAGGTGTTGGGTATGGATGGTTTCTCAACAAGATTTTTCCATTCCCTCCGGGATGTGACTAATAAGGACCTATGTAGGCTGGTGGGATGCTCATTTAAGTGGTACTATGGGGAAAAACATAAACTCTACCTTTTTGGATTTAATCCCTACATAATCAATTCCTGGATCATTCTCTAGATTTCAGGTGATTTCCCTCTGTAATGTCTCTTATAAGATATTTTCGAAGCTACTGGCGTGTCATGTCTAGTCATTATTTCCCCTCTTAATCTCTAAAAAGGAGGGGGGTTTTGTCCATCGGAGACAAATATTTGACAATATCATGCTTGTTGAATTGAGGCTTCCATTATCCATATCATGTTTAAGAGATATTTTTCAGCGTAAATCACATGATATTTCATTTGTCGATGCATTTCGAACCAACCAGTTGAAGAATCAGATCCAGCTTTGCAAGTTAAATAGTCATAGAAGAACCTCCAACAACTATAATACTTGACTAGGCAACGACTATATTGACTAATGGCTAAATTTGACTAGGAAATGGTTAGTTGGACTGGACGAGGGGCATAAAAATAAGTTAAAAGTCAAAGGGACATATGAATTTACATAGAGGTTTTAACTATTTTATAAAATTTATTTATATATATATAGATTAAACTAATTTAAATGATTATTAACATTAATAGTTAGTTATAAAAGGTATTAACTATTTAATAAATATATATAAAAATATAAATATTAGATTAATTCAAGTGTTAGAAAGAATAAAACTATAATATTTTAAATATTTAGATTTAATTAATTGTTAAATTAGCATATATCATAGATCGATTTCAATATTAAAGTAATTATTTTTCTTTTATTAGTTAAAATTATTAGTATATAACTAAAAGCATAAACTAAATGTTATTAAAAAACCTCATACTATATCAACAACTCAACAAAGAACAAAGGCCAAAGGATACATGACAACAAGAAGAAGCTATAAATGAGGGAGGGGAGGAAGGGGAGAAATGACTAGGATGAGAATGCTGGGACCCAGAAACTACTGATCTTCCAGCCATCCTCTCTATTGAGATTTCTCAGCCTTTTTTCAATCTCAAAGGCTTCCCTAAATTTTCGATGATGGAACTGTGAAACTCTAGCAATAACACTAGCCTCCTCAATACAAACATGATGTTTGGCTTTCTCCACATGCTCTGCTAAAGCAGAAGACTTGATTCTCCTATGCTTAATGTCAGTTGTGTGCTCACTAATCATCCTTATCTAAGAGGCTCTAAAATATAACTAGCGAAGAGGAGATCAATGCATGATCGTTAAGATGGAGATGGTGAAGGCCTTTGACCAGGTTAAACATAGTTTTTAGTTGAATGTCATTCAAACATTAGGGATTGATGAGACATTTATAAGCATGATAGCCTTTGTATTGCCTCACCCCATATTGCTCTGATGGTGAATGATAGGGTTGCTGGCTTCTTCAAATTTTTGAGAGGCTGCCCCCTCCCACCCTTATTATATTTAATTATGCTTCATTCTCTGAGAAAAACTTCAGAGAATAAATGTTCCTATCTCAGCATTCATGGCATCGATTCTGGGAAGGCATCAAAAGCATAAATCACGATGAGTTTGTGGCTAACACAATATTAATTGGAGGTGCCTCTACCGCTATAGCTAGGTGCTTCAAAAACATTCTCAACAAATTTCTCACGACATCTAGGGGAGTCATGAATGATATAAAAAACCAAATATAGAGTTGGAATATCTCAAGGCTAAAAGAAAAAAAGATTGAAGAAATTCTAGGATACAAAGCTATGAGAGATTGGAAGGACTTCAATTACATAGGAATTCCAATATTCCTGGTCACACTACTCCCTATTCCTGGCAAAAGGTGTAGGATAAAATGAAAACACAAATTGTAAACTATGGTGGGACTTGACTCAATAATGCAGGTAGGGAAATCTTGGTGAAATCAGTCCTATCGACAAGCCCTTGATATTAGTTCACTCCTTTAAAAGCTCGAAAAAGTGTTCTTCATCAAATGGTTATACATATAAGAAAAATCATGTGGAAAGGAGGTAAAAAATATACAAAGAAATACCACTTAGTAAATTGGAAAACATTCAAAGCCCAAAAAAAATGTGGAGGGTTGGGCATGAGGGACCCGGGAATTGTAAATATGGCAAGAGGAGAAAAAAATTATTGAATTTCAATAACTAACATGAGTTATTGTTCAGAATGGCCATGTGGCCACTAGATTCAGTTCCCCTATATGGTGTATGATCAACTCCTCTTGGGATAATTTGAACAAGTTTTGAGGAAATGGAGCCACCATCAAAATTTTCTCAAATTCTGTAATGGGAATTTAGCCCATGCAGTCTCATTCTTGCTTGGTGTATCTTCAGTTCCTCTTGATAAATAGGGGAGTGGAAACATTGGACTAGATCATTGACTGGAATGAGCATGGAGGTTGGAAGGGGTGGCAGTTATAAAAAATCCTCGAGGCTCTTCTCCCCTAAGGAGAAAGGCTCTAGAAAAAGTTTCAAGGGTGTGCCCCGATTGCACTATATGAGGAAGGCAAGTGGGGTTAGTAGAGTTCCAGCTACTCTGATGCAAACCTAAGCTGTATATACCCCAATGATGTAACCTAAGCCACATATACATGCAGTATGCAAATCCAATTTCATTTCATGGTATGCGTGTCCAAGGAATTCCAAAAATTCCATACTTAGTAAAACTTTCACATAGTCAAGGTTTAAGGCTCTTTAAATAAACTCTATGCAAAAATGTTTGAATTATTTATCCAAATTGTAAACCTTTCATAAACCTTTAAGAAAAACCTTATAACCCTTCTTAACCTTTGGTTAATTCTTAACTTACCCGAAATACATCAATCATGCTTATTTCTATTATCATTCCCATATAATAGAAACATCTCATAAACCACACTTAAGCCTTACCTTTACACCATTTCACAAACCTTTACACATACATTGATGCATTCCTTAGCGCGTTAAATATCTATTGTCGATCACATTCCTCGATCTGATGGTTATTGCGTCACCCGATTGCTAA